>VMDO01024138.1:27500-30286 GCA_007922755.1 Pedetes capensis
CATGTGTATAATTAGCATGAAATTAGGGATTATGCCTTATATTAGTTCATATTTCCCAAAAGCATGTGGTATAACGCCTCCAACTTTAAAGCACAGCTAAAAGAAAACTCACTTGACAGCTTACATCCATTCCTGCCTCCAATAGCACTTGCACGACTGCTTTGTGACCATTGCGGGCAGCGAGGTGAAGTGGTGTGTGCTTTCGGGTGTTGCAGCTCATTAAGTTTGGGTGTGCACTGATGATCATTTTGACCACTCTCAGCCGTCCGTAGAGTGCAGCCAGGTCTAGTGGTGTTTCAAGCTTGCTGTTCCTAATTGTAGGGTCAGTGAGCTCTTCAAGGAGAACAGCAACTACTTCTGAGTGTCCATATTGAGCTGCACAGTGTAGGGCAGTTTCATTTTCATTGTTCTGTTTAAGGCAAGGATACAAAAGTCATATTCTCAGAAATTCAATTAATTATCCAAATCTAAACACAGTAATTAAAAACATGATATGTATTGAAAGCATAAGTTGAAAATTATTTTAGTAAGTACAACTAACTGAATTTTATATTTGATAGAGGTATCCATCATTCATTACATGAAAAATATCATGTTTTATTTTCATCACTTGAATAATAAAATCAAATTTTTCTCTGCATCTTATATTCCAACATTCAAGAATGATAAATGACCTAACCATGTTAGTGCATTACCCTGCTGTGCTCATATGGCCAGTGTTCTCTGCACTGTGCAGCACATCTCCATGACATTTAATGTTAATAAGGGAGAGTAATAATTATAATACACTTTTAATAGACTGGCTTTCCAAAAGATAGTTGAGATAGCAAATTCTTTTTTCTTTTTTGGGGGGAGAGGGTGGGCCCTGGGGGTTGAACCCAGGGCCTCGCACTTATATGCTTTGTAAGTGCTGTACCACTGAGCTGCACCCTCAGCCCATTTTTTTACTTTTTGAGAGAGGGTCTTGCTAAATTATGCAGACTGCCTCTAGTCTCAAACTTGTGATCCTCCTGCCACTTCCTCTTAAGTCTCTGGGATCACAGACATGCGCCATAGCACCCGGCTGGCAAATTCTTGATAATGAGAGATTTAGAGAAAGGTTTTCCAAATTAACTTTCATTTTACGTTCCCTAAGTATAAACCCCCCCACACGTCTGCCAGTTTGCCGCACTGTGGAGGCTTGCGTGTTGTGATGAGGCTAAAAGCTCTGCCACTGTAACCTCAGACATGAGCAAGGTTACCCATGGTGGACAGGTTTTCAACTGAGCTTCCAGCCTAAGACAGACTAGGGAGTAGGACCTGGCGAGCCACTCCTGAAACAACTAGCCATTGAAAACCCTATGGATAGCAAAGAAACACTGTCAGATATAATGCTGGAAAATGAGGCCCCCAGGTGGGAAAGCACTCAAAAGACTACTGGGTAAGAGTTGCCTCCTCCAAGTAGAGTCTACCGTGATGACAGAAATGGAGTAAAGCCCCAGGGGGCTCAACTTGCTGATGTGCCACGACTCAAAATGAGGAGAAACAACTGTAAACATCCATTAATAATTGGAACATGGAATGTATGTAGTATGAATCTAGGAAAATTAGAAATTGTTAAAAGAGAAATGGAGTGCATAAACATTGACATTCTAGGCATCACTGGGCTACAATGGACCGGCATAGCCCATTTTGAGTCAGACAATCATATGGTCTACTATGCTGGGAATGATAAACTAAAGAGAAATGGGGTTGCATTCATCATCAAAAAAGACATTTCAAGATCTGTCATGAAATACAATGTTGTCAGTGATAGAATAATATCCATACGCCTACAAAGAAGGCCAGTTACTATGACTATTGTTCAAATTTATGCACCCACCACTAAGGCCACAAATGAAGAAGGGGAAGACTTTTATCAGCTTCTGCAATCTGAAATAGATCAAACATGCAATCAAGACATACTGATAATCACTGGTGACTGGAATGCAAAGGTTGGAAACAAACAAGAAGGCTCAGTAGTTGGAAAATATGGTCTTGGTGACCGAAACAAAGCTGGAGATCGCATGGTAGAATTTTGTCAGACTAATGACCTTTTCATTGCAAATATATTTTTTCAACATCATAAACGGAGATTATACACATGGACTTCACCAGACAGAACATACAGGAATCCAATTGACTACATATGTGGAAAGAGACAATGGAAAAGCTCTGTACAAAACGTCAAAACAAGACCAGGTGCTGACTGTGGATCAGACCATCAACTTCTCATATGCAAGTTCAAACTGAAGCTGAAGAAAATTAGAATAAGTGTAGGAAAGCCAAGGTGTAAACTTAAGTATCTCCCACCTGAGTTTAGAGACCACCTCAAGAACAGGTTTAATGCATTAGACATAAATGATAGAAGACCAGACAAGTTGTGGAATGACATCAAACATACCATTCATGAGGAAAGCAGAAGGTTATTAAAAAGACAAGAAAAAAAAAAAGAAAAGACCAAATTACATGTCAAAAGAGACAGTAGAACTTGCCCTTGAACATCAAGCAGCCAAAGTAAAAGGAAGACAGGATGAAGGTAAGGAGCTAAACAGAAGATTTCAGAAGACAGCTTGAGAAGACAAAAACAAATATTATAATGACATGTGCAAGGAGCTGGAGGCAGAAAACCAAAAGGGAAGAACACGCTCTGTGTTTCTCAAGCTTAAGGAAGTGAAGAAAAAATTCAAGCCTCGAGTGGCAGTAGTGAAAGATTCTACAGGGAAAATATTAAATGATGCAGGAAACATCAAAAGAAGATGGGAAGA
>VMDO01024139.1:0-30289 GCA_007922755.1 Pedetes capensis
TCTTTTTCTGTCTCTCTTGTTCAATGTCCAGCTTTCACAACCATATGATGCCACTGAAAATACCATGGCATGAGTCAGATGCACCTTCGTCTTCAATGTGACATCTTTGCTTTTCAATACTCTAAAGAGATCTTTTGCCACAGCTTTTCCTAGAGCAATGCGTCTTTGGATTTCTTGACTGCTGCTTCCACAGGTGTTGGTTATAGAGCCAAGCAAAGCAAAATCTTGGACAATCTCAATCTTTTCTCCATTTATTGTGAAGTTGCGTACTGACCCAGTCGTAAGGATTTTTGTTTTGTTGATGTTTAGTCATAACCCATATTGAAGGCTATGTACTTTGATCTTCATCAGTAAATGTTTTAAATCCTCTTCACTTTCAGCAAGCAGAGTTGTGTCATCTGCATAATGCAGGTTGTTAATGAGTCTTCCTCCAATCTTGATGCTGCATTCTTCCTCATAAAGTCCAGCTTCTCGAATTATTTGATCAGCATATAGATTGAAGAGATAGGGTGAAAGTATACAGCTCTGACGCACACCTTTCTCAACTTTAAACCACTCAGTGTTTCCTTGTTCTATTCAAACAACTGCCTCCTGGTTCATGTACAGATTTCTCATGAGCACAATTAGGTGTTCTGGTATTCCCATTTTCTGAAGTGTTATTCATAATTTGTTGTGATCCACACAATCAAATGCTTTTGCATAGTCAATAAAACATAGATAGACATCTTTTTGATATTCTCTGCTTTCAGCTAATATCCACCTGACATCAGCAATGATGCCTCTGGTTCCCTGCCCTCTTCTGAATCCCGCTTGATTTTCCGGTAATTCCCTGTCTAGATACTGCTGCAGTTGCTTCTGAATGATCTTTAGTAGAATTTTGCTTGGGTGCGACATTAATGATATTGTTTGATAGTTTGCACATTCAGTTGGATCCCCCTTTTTGGGAATAGGCACAAATATGGATCTCTTCCAGTCAGTTGGCCAAGTACCTGTTTTCCAAACCTGTTGGCATAAACATGTGAACACCTCCAGTGCTGCATCTGTTTGTGGAAACATCTCTATTGGTATCCCATCAATTCCTGGAGCCTTGTGTTTCACCAGTTCTTTCAAGGCAGCTTCCACTTTGTCCTTCAACACCATTAGTTCCTCTTCATATACAACCTCTTGGAATGGTTGGTCATCTACCAATTCTTTCTTGTATAATGACTCTGTGTATTCTTCCCATCTTCTTTTGATGTTTCCTGCATCACTTAATATTTTCCCTGTAGAATCTTTCACTACTGCCACTCGAGGCTTGAATTTTTCCTTCACTTCCTTAAGCTTGAGAAACACAGAGCGTGTTCTTCCCTTTTGGTTTTCTGCCTCTAGCTCCTTGCACATGTCATTATAATATTTGTTTTTGTCTTCTCGAGCTGCCTTCTGAAATCTTCTGTTTAGTTCCTTAACTTCATCATGTCTTCCTTTTGCTTTAGCTGCTCATCATTCGAGGGCAAGGTCCAGTGTCTCTTTTGACATGTAATTTGGTCTTTTCTTTTTTTCTTGTCTTTTTAAGAACTTTTTGCTTCCTTCTTGAATGATATCTTTTATGTCATGCCACAGCTCTTCTGGTCTCCTATCATTTGTGTCTAATGCATTAAATCTGTTTTTGAGGTGGTCTCTGAACTCAGGTGGGATATACTCAAGGTCATACCGTGGCTCTTGTATACTTGTTCTAATTTTCTTCAGCTTCAGTTTGAACATACATATGAGAAGTTGATGGTCTGATCCACAGTCAGCACCTGGTCTTGTTTTGACATTTTGTATAGAGCTTTTCCATCGTCTCTTTCCACATATGTAGTCAATTTGATTCCTGTATGTTCATCTGGTAAAGTCCATGTGTATAGTCTCTGTTTATGATGTTGAAAAAATGTATTTGCAATGAAAAGGTCATTGGTCTGACAAAATTCTATCATGCGATCTCCAGTTTCATTTCTGTCATCAAGACCATATTTTCCAACTACTGAGCCTTCTTGTTTGTTTCCAACCTTTGCATTCCAGTCACCAGTGATTATCAGTATGTCTTGATTGCATGTTTGATCTACTTCAGATTGTAGAAGCTGATAAAAGTCTTCCCTTTCTTCATTTGTGGCCTTGGTGGTGGGTGCATAAATTTGAATAATAGTCAAATTATCTGGCCTTCCTTGTAGGCGTATGGATATTATTCTATCACTGACAACATTGTATTTCATGACAGATCTTGAAATGTCTTTTTTGATGATGAATGCAACCCCATTTCTCTTTAGTTTATCATTCCCAGCATAGTAGACCATATGATCGTCTGACTCAAAATGGCCTATGGTGGTCCATTTTAGCTCACTGATGCCTAGAAGGTCAATGTTTATGTGCTCCATTTCCCTCTTAATGATTTCTAATTTGCCTAGATTCATACTACGTACATTCCATGTTCCAATTATTAATGGATGTTTACAGTTGTTTCTCCTCATTTTGAGTCGTGCCACATCAGCAAGTTGAGCACCCTGGGGCTTTACCCCTTTCTGTCATCACGGTAGACTCTACTTGGAGGAGGCAACTCTTCCCCAGTAGTCTTTTGAGTGCCTTCCAACCTGGGGGCCTCATTTTCCGGCACTATATCTGACAGTGTCTCTTTGCTATCCATAGGGTTTTCAATGGCTAGTTGTTTTGGGAGTGGCTTGCCAGGTCCTACTCCCTAGTCTGTCTTAGTCTGGAAGCTCAGCTGAAAACCTGTCCACCATGGGTAACCTTGCTCATGTCCGAGGTTATAGTGGCAGAGCTCTCAGCCTCATCACAACACACAAGCCCCCACAGTGCAGCTTAGGATGGTAAATAACATTGGTTGATCTTTAACTGTTAGTCAACCTTGTGTCCCTGAGATAAATCATATTGTATATTATCCATTTGACATGTTGGTAAATCAATTTGCTGCTTTTGAGTATTTTTGCATCTATGGTCATGAAGAATATGGGTCTTAAATTTCTTTATCAGATTTTAGAATCAGAGTGATGCTGGCAACATGAAATGAGTTGGGTGGTGCTTTTTCATCCTTTATTTTATGAGGTTTTGGTAAGATTGGTGTGATTTCTTCCCTAAACAAGATAGAATTTACAAGTGAAGTAATCTGAGATTGGAGTTTCCTTTTCAGAAGTTATTTTAAAAGCTTTTTAACTATGAATTTAATTTCTCTAAGCTACAAGACTATTTGCTCTCACATTCTACATGCAATCCATCAGCAAGTCCAGTGGTCTTGACCTTCGAAATATAACCAGAATCTTATTTCTTCTTGTCATCTCCTTAACTAACATCTTTTTTTTCCCTCTCAGTACTTGGGGGGATGTGAGTGTTGAGTCCAGGGCCTTGCACATGCTAGGCAAGTTCTCCACCACTGACCTACACCCCCAGCCCCTTATATTTTTTTTTTAATTTTGAGACAGGGTCTTGCTAAGTTGTATGGCTTCCTCTGGCCTTGAACTCTTGATCCTCCTGCCACAGCCTTCTGAGTCCCTAAGGATTACAGGTGTGCGCCACTGCTCCCAGCTTGGCTACCATCTTGAAACAAACACAATTCCTTTCTGGATTATTGCAGTAAATCCCTTAGTAGACTATTTTCTTATGCCCTTACTCCTGATAGTTTATTCTTAATATGGTGGCTAATGTGCCTTTCCTTGAGAGTAAAAGTAAGCAAATCTTTGCTGTAGCCTGTAAGGTTCTGCATAGTCTAACACTGCTCCAATCTTCTCACCTCTCATTCTTCTACTTTCCCTATTGCCCCTCCCCACATTTGCCTCACCTCTGTGCTATTTCTAGAGCTGACCATGCACATTCTGCCTCAGGGCCTTTTGAACATGCTTTTCCTTCTACATAGCATACTTTCCCATAAATATCTACAAGTCTTGCTCCCTTATCTCCTTCAAGTTTTGCACAAGTATCACTTTCTAAGGAGAGCCATTCCTGAACACCATATTTAAAATTCCTACTACTCCTTGTATTTCCTACCTTTCTTCCCTTTTTCTCATTTTCATTGCACTTAGGACTTTCTAATTTACATATTTTGTTTGTTTTTTGTCTCAACAAGTTACCCATAAGCATAGATTTTTATTCATTTTATTTATTTTAAACAGTGCCTGGTAAATAGAAACTGCTCAGTAAATATTTGTGAAAAGGAGGTAGGTACTCTGCACCCAGAATCAGATAGTATTTTCAGGAGAAGAAAACCTATATGTATAAAGTTTCCAGAACCATGATGACAGTATCTTTTCACTAATACCCTTGGTTTTTGTTATTGTTTTGATTTTACAAGAGCATAAATCCATTTTTATTTAGTTCAGATCCTTGAAGGGTACAGTATCCAATGGATTCTGTGTTCGGTAGCCTTAGCAGGAAAGTTACTTCAAAATTTGGCCCAAACCATGCCACTGTTTCCAGAGGCATGAATTACCTTTTCCCAGATTCCCCAGGTTTCATTGGTATTTGCCACCAGGAGTCACCATGTTGTTATTTGCTTAGTACACATAAGCACATCCCTTGCCCAAGAAGAATTCAGTTTCATTTCAGGCATAAGCATCTTCAATTTTCAGAAACGCTATGTGCTCCTTTGGTTCCAGAGACCTTGTTTACAGCCAGCAAAAACGGTCTCGCACCACAACCTCCTAGACATATTTGCCTTTTAGAAGTCCTGTTCACAGCAGGCCTCCCCAGGCTCCAAGATGTGCAAAGAGAAAGGCCTACCCTTGCTTTCTTCATTTGAAAAATGAGAGATTTTTTGGATGGCAGGGATCTGGATCTTTTGTAAATGAACAACCTTATAACACAATCATTTCATGTCTTCTTTTGGCAAAGTCTCATGGGACTTTTCTTCAGGAGCAATATATTGTTTTACAACAGTTGGCAGAACTGACAGGTGAGGCTGCTAAGTGAAAATTGTTTGTTATTAATCGCAGCAATTCTTTATCCATGCTATAATACTTTTCACTACAGCACATTCCAACATTAATGCTATGGTTCTCATTTAATAAAAATATGTATAAAATAGAAAAAAGGAGTTCTGTGAGTTTATGGTGATTTAAATAAGTGAAATTTGCAGACACAGATCTTTTAAACTATCCCTTTGTTTAATGCCCTTGAAGTTTCCATATTTTGGGACAATACACCATACGATTTGGGAATACAGACAAATATGCCTTCCTTTGAAACGTGAAAAAGGTGATTTATACAAAGAGAGGTAGGAAAGAAAACCAGGTGTATTAGTCAGCTGGTGCATCAAATTGCAGAGAACCTGACCAAAACAAACTTATGGAAGAATGATTTATTGGGGCTCACAATTAGAGGATTTCCATCCATAGAGGCAGGTCAGGCATATGGTGGCCAGGCAAGTGGCAGGGGCTATGGTAGACAATCTCACATTATGGTGAATCAGGAGCAGAGACCTCACTGGAACTGGGGATTTTGGATAAAACCTCCAAAGGCCTGCCCCCACTGACCTGCTCCCACCAAGCTAGTACCTACCCCCCAAATTTCCACAGCCTCCCAGAACAACAACACCATTTGGGAAACTTTGGGGAAAATTTTAAATTCAAACCATAATACGAGGTAAAATACTTGCTGTGGTTTGAATGTATGTGACCTTCCAAAATTCAAATGTTGGAACTTAGGCACCAAGGTAATGGCATTAAGAGGCAGGGCCTTTTCAGAAGTGATTAGTGCTCTTATAGAAGAGGTTGAAGGCAATACTCTAATGCCCTTGGCTTCTATCTCTTCTGCCATAAAAAGACACAACATTCATCTCTTCCCCCTCTGCCATGTGAGGATGCAGCAATAAGGCACTGACTGAGAAACAGTCCCTCACTAGACAGAATCTGCCAGCACCTTGACCTTGGACTTCCCAGCCTCCAGAACTATAAGAAATAAATTTCTGTTCTGATAAATTACCCAGTCTAAGACATTTTGTCAGAGAAACATGAATGGACTAAGACCATGCATATCTCAGGCAGATCATTTTTAGGAGAGATTGCATATATATGGAAGTTGAGTTGATATTGATTCCTCAAAACTATATATGGTCATATTTCCATTGGGAAGCCTTTAAGTGTATAGCCCAGTCTGAAGATTGCTGCTATGATTTAACTCCATTCTTCTGTGACTTTGATCCTCTTACTTATTTTGGTAAACATGGATTTATGGAGGGGGAAGGCTATTTATGATATCAGTTTTTAATCATTGTAAGCTTGCTTAAAATTTTCTTTAAATCTGAAATGAGGATAGAACCTAGAGTTAGGGATGTTTGTGAAGGGTTCCCCATGTGTGACCAGTCTCTACCTAGAGAATCATTTTATCTTGCCTCACAGGGTCTTCTTTGGGATACAGAATGTTCGTTATGACTGAGAAAACTGCAGCTTCCTCTAAGTGCTCTGTGACCCAGAATATGTAGAAGCTTTAAAAAAATTTTGTTGTAAGCTTCTAAATCAAAACTCCCTTTTCTTTCTAAATTTATTTGGAAACTTTCCATGTATACTTAAAAAGAGCATCATATTGTACTGTTCTTTGTAGCTGTGCTTTTCTTGTTAGGCCAGTGTATTAGCTATTTCCTCATAACAATTGCACCAAAAGTTTTTGGCCTAAAATATCAAAATTTATCATTCCACTGTTTCCTGGTGGTACAGAAATTCAGGAGTGGCTTAGATGGCTGGGTTTGGCTTTTTGTTTTTCTTTCTTTCTTTCTTTCTTTCTTTCTGTATATATATATACATATATATATACATACATATATATATGTATATATATATGTGTATATATATATATATATATATATATATATATGTATATATATATACAAACCCTATAAGGGCTGGGATTTAGCTCAGTGGGTAGAGCACTGCGCTGCAGTCTCTGAGGCCCTGAGTTCAATTCCCAGCACCGCAAAAATGGGAGAAGGGCCTGGCAATCCACTCCCAAGACAATCCTGAAGCACTCAGCCATTGAAAACCCTATGAGGGTCGCTATGAGTTGGATACCGACTCGACGGCACCTAACAACAACAACAACAACAACAAACCCTAAATATATTAACCCTATAAATAGCAGAGAAGCACTAACAATACTGTTTTACCTGTTGTGTGTAGGGTTGCTATGAGTCGGACACCAACTTGAAGGTACCTAACAAGAACAACATGGAAACCATTGTCTAGGTGAAATGAACCCTGGAACTTGAGAGAAAATTTCAGTGATATTGTTGACCTGCTGGATTGCCCAACCCTGAAGCCTGTCTGAGGCAGATGTTATGGGTACCTTGCCCAAATCCACTTGTCTTTACCATATCAGGGCACACCGGCCTGACTTCTGTCAGTACTGAATTTGTTGCCTGAGGGGTTTCTCTTATCTCTGGAATCCTTTTAGCCCCTACTCAGCAGAGTGAAACTAATGGGCTTCATTCCTGTACCCCTAGGATGACCTCCGAGGCATGTTTTACATTGCTCCTCAGAGTGTCCCTAGTGGACTTAAACTCTAGTTGTGCATAGAGGAAATCACCTTGATAATACACCCTATATCAGATGCCTTCTTATCCCTGCCTCATTTTTCCTCATTCTTATCAGTGTTTTCTTCAACTCCCCCCAAAATGGTCCAAATTTTGAACCATTTTGTACCTGAATTTTCCAAGTCTGTAAGCTAACAAAACTTCCTTTATTTTTTAAACCAGATTGCATTGATGTTCTGTTATTTGCTAGAAAAAGGGTCCTAAGTGATACATATCTTTTGTGAGCATTTCTGAGCATTGAGTATTTTGGGACTAAAAGGTACACACATTTTACATTTGGATAGACATTATCCTCCAGAATAGTTATACCAATTTGCAGGAGAGTTATCTCTTTAAAATATTCTTGCTATAGTCACCCAGATCTTTCTTTTCTCCTTACAAAATTGCCCAATGGTAATGACCACTAAAGTGAATTTGAATAACATGAAGCATTTTAGGATCTTCCAAATCCATTTCAGGAACTGTCACCCAAACAGTTTTGCTCTGCGCATACCTGAGGATTTTCTATGACTAACACAAAAAGCCTTTTTCCTTTTTTATGGAGTTTCTTGTTTGCTCACTATGAGTGCAACTCTGTGGGAGTTACCTCCCCATTAATACCTTTAGTTTTACAGCTAATCATTGACTCAACATTGTAGCTGTGTTGAATTGGACTATTGATTGATTTCACACAGAGTGAAAAAGGCAAGTTGGACAGCATCACCTTAAATTCTCTTGCAAGATAAGTTGCTTTCCCCCCTGGACATAGCAATATCTCCATAAAAAGTATTGACAGAAATATAGTAGCACATGAGATATTGGGTTTCTTGGCTTTAAAAAAAAAACTATCTTATAGTATTACCAATAATCTAAATGCCATCTTATGTAACAAACTTTAATAATATACATAATGTCTTTGAACCAAACATAACTGGAGCTCAACATTTTTGACAGCAAAAGACAAATTTGTCTTGAGCAACCATTAGTCCAGGCCCATAGGATACCATTCAGAACACACTATGTTTAAAGCCTCTAACTCAGCTGACTCTTGGACCTCTGGAGGAAGTGAACTCACACCCTCCTTCCTTCTTTCATCTTTTCTGCTTCCTTGAAATCTTCCCTCTCAGAGTATACATTTTGCACACATTGTATTAGAAACTTGCCCTGATCATACCTCCTCCCCATGAAGTCCCATTGACAATTTCAGTGAGGTGAAGGGTAGAGATTGAGGTTTCTGCATCTTTATTTTAAATATGCCACAGGGGAAAAAAGATAAAAGATTTGGTTTTGGGGCTAGAATATGCTATATTTTGGTAAGTGTTCTCTGTGCACTTAAAAAGAATATATATTTTGCAATTTTTTGAAGTTACATAAATGTTAATTAGGTCAATTTGCTTGACAATGTCCTTCAAATTTTCTGTGTCTGTGTTGGTTTTCTTTTATTCTTTAAATTTTTGAGAAAAGGATTGAGAAATCTCTGAATATAATTATGGATTTTTCTGTTTCTCATGCTTCTATCAGTTTTTAATGGATGTAATAATTCTGTTGTTAGGTGCATACAATATTATGATTGTCATGTCCTCTTGCTAAGTTAAACTCTTTATGAAATGTTCTCTTTATTAACCTTACTATTTACAATGAAATTTACTTTGTCTTACATTAAAATATAAGAACCTCTGTTTTTTTTAAGATTAGAATTAACATCATATATCTTTTCTCAACTTTTTATTTTTAACCTAATTATACAAGGTGCAATCAAAAGATACGTTGAAAGTTTAAATTTAAAAAATTATTACAATAAAAGACACATTGCCGTTAATCCCCCTCAAAATACTCCCTTTGGCTTTGAACACACTTGTCCTATCATTCTTGCCACTTTCTGAAGCAGTTCTGGAAGTCCTCTTTTGGGTCTTTAGTTGCACTCTTGTGGCTACCTCCATATCCTCAGTTGATGCAAAATATTTACTTTTCATGGTCATTTTGACGTTGGGGAAGAGCCAGAAGTTGCACAGTGCCAGATCCTGTGAATAAAGTAGATGAGGACACACTGTGATGTTTTTCTTTGACAGACATTGCCATACCAGAAGCGATGTGTGACAAGGAACATTGTCATGATGGAGCATGAAACGAAAAACATTAATGAAAGAGGGGGATTAATGAGGGGGATTAATGGAAATATGTCTTTTATTGTGATAATTTTTTAAATTTAAACTTTCGCTGTATCTTTTGATCGCACCTCATATATTTAAAGTAGGATTCTTAAAAGTAGCATATAGTTGGGTCTTGTTCTTTTTTAAAAAATCCAGTCAGATAATCTCCATATTAATTGGTCTTTAAACCATTTACATTTAATGCTTTATAAATTACTTATTGCTGCAGAATATTAGCACAACCCTAACAGCTTAAAATATCACACATTTATTATTTTACTTTTCTATGGGTCAGGAATTCAGGCACAGTTTTGCTGCATCCTCTGCTTCAGAATATCTTGCAAGGTTTCAGTGAAAGTGTCAGGTGGAGCTGGGGTCTCATTTGGGGCTCCACTAAGGAAGAGTATTTCCAAGCTAATGTGGATGTTGCAGTATCCAGTTCCTTTCTCAGAATGAGGGCTATACTTAGTTCCTTGTCACATGGACTTCTTTATATGGCAGCTTACTTCATCAAAGCTAGCAAACAAGACAATCAATAGAGAAAGTCTACTTGCAAAATGGAAGTTACAATCTTATGTAACAGTCGTGGGGGTGACATCCCATCACCAGTGCTATATGTTCTATTAGAATCAAGTCATAGGTCCCACCTATACTCAAGAGGAGAGAATTAAAGAAAGACATGAGTACAAGGAGGCAGGGATAATTGAAGCCATATGAAAGTGTCTACCACACAGGTGATTATAGATATAGTTAGAATCATATCTACCCATTTTGCTATTTATTTTCTATTTTCTCATCTGTTATCTCTCCTTTTTCCTCTTTTGCTCCTTCTGTTTAGATTAGTTGAATAATTTTTATGATTCCATTTTAACTCTTGTGGTTTATTATCTAAAAATTTTGTTGTGTAATTTTGGTGGTAACTTCACAATTTATAGTATATATCTTTAACTTACCACAGTCTACCTACAAGTGATAATATGGTACTTCCTATATAGTATAAGGACTTTACAACAATGTATCATCTCTCCCCCTCCTGGCCCTTGTGCTATTGTTGTCACACAGTTTACTGTCATATATGTTACCAACCTCCCAATACTTGCTTATTAGTCTTGTTCTAAGTAGCTAATTGTCTTCTAAAGAGACTTATCTAATGAGAAAATCTCTTTAAGTTTATCCACATAGTTATTTCCAGTGCTCTTCTTTTGTGGAGATTTTTATCTGTTATAATTTTCCTTCTCTAATTTTTTTGTATTATGGTCTGCTTGTGATAATTTTTTTGATCTTTTGTATGACTGAAAAAGTATTTTGCCTCAAATTTAAAGATATTTTTAATGTGTATAGAATTCTAGGTCGACAGTTTTTTCTTCTAGTACTTTTTGTTTGTTTTTTGCAGTACTGGGGATTAAACCCAGGGCCTCACACTTGCATGCTTTGTAAGTGCTGTACCACTGGCTGTACCCCAGCCCAATTTTTAACTTTTTGAGACAGGGTCTCACTAATTATGCAGACTGCCTCTGGTCTCAAACTTGTGATCCTCCTGCTTCTGCCTCCCGAGTTGCTGGGCTTACAGGCATGCACCACCTCCCTGGCTCTTCTAGTACTTTAGAGATTTTATTCCATTGTTCTATGGCTTGCATTGTTTCTGATGTGAAATCTTCTGTTGCCTTTATTTTTGATCACCTATAGTTAATATGTCTATAGCCATAGCACCCTGGTGTCTGATTCCATCTGATCTTGGAAGCTAAGCAGGGTTGAGCCTGGTTAGTCCTTGGATAGGAGACCACCTGGAAATATCAGGTGCTGTAGGCTTGGGAGAAGGACCCAGCAGTCTACTCCTGAAACAATCAGCCATTGAAAACCCTATGAATAGCAGAGAAGCATTGACAATTGTGTTGGGCATGGTACAGTGGTGGGTAGTGTTTTGTTCTATTGTACATAGAGTCACTATGAGTTGGACACAATGGCACCTAACAACAACAACATAGTTAACATGTAATTTTCTTCTTCTGGTTGCTTTTAATATTTTCTTCTTATCACTGGTTTTAAACAATGCAATTATGATGTATATTGGTGGTGTTTTCTTTGTGTTTCTTGCATTTCGTGTTTGTTCATCATCTGTGGGCTTGTAGTTTTCATCAAATTTGAAATGTTTAGCCCATTATTTCTTCAAATATGTTTTCTGCCTTCCCATTTTCCTTCTTGTTTGGAGATGACAATTGCATATATATTTGTTCATTTGAAGTTGTTTCACAACCATGAATGCTCTGTTTTTTCCCTTCTTTTGTTTGTTTCACTTTGGTTACTTCCCATTACTAAATCTTCAGGTTTACTAACATTTTCTTTTGCAGTATCTAACCTACCATTAATTCCATTCAGTGTAGTTATCTCAGGCACTGTAATTTTAAACTGGATATTTTTCAAATATTCTATTTAACACATTCAGTCTTTCCTCTATATTTTAAACATAGAATACAGTTATAATTTCTTTAATCCTTACATTTTATCATTTCTGGATTTGTTTTAGTGTATAGATTGTTTTTCTCATTTTGAGTCATTCTCCTGCTTCTTTGAATGCCTGGTAATTTTTTTAATGGGTGCCAGACATGCTGAGTCTTACCTTGGAGATGTAGGATGCTGTATATTTTCAAGTTCCTATAAATATGCTTAAGCTTTGTTCTGGGGTACAATAAAGTTACTTAAAGGTAGTCTGATGCTTTTTGAGTTTTGATTTTAAGTGTTAGGTGAGATCAGATCACTGTGTAATCTAGTGCTACCTTTTCTCCATTACTGAGGCAAACCTCTTTTCAGCCCTTTACCCAATGACCTATGAGTTATGTTTTTTACTTAGCCTGCTAGGAGTGGGCACTATGCTTGGCCCCATGTTCTTTTTTCATGAAGTAAACTGGGGAAACCATAGGACTTATGCCATTTATTTTGTCTCTCTGAGATCGTTATCTTACCTTACCTGGTGTCTAATGTCATGGAAACCATTTTTTCAAACCTTTTGTTCATTTTTGGCATTTCTGGCAGGAAAACAAATCTGGTGCCTATTCTATCTTGCACATATCTAAATCCTCTTTTAAACTCTCTGCCTGCAATTCTCAATTATAATTGATGCTCAATTAATAGTTAAGTTGTAATAGTTAAGTTATAATGCTCAATTAATAGTTAAGTTGGCTTTTATATATGACTTATATTCTTATATTTGCTTTCTTATGTTGGATACCTTAAGAATATACCCTGAGATATTGATTCTTCTGCAAGTGCCTTATTGAGGAAGTATACTCAGGTGAAGGGGATTGAGGGAAGCAGGACAAGATGGGGAAGAAGTCAAGCAAGATGTGATTTCAACTCGAGTCCATCTCATCCTGGTCTTGTGGTGGAGCTCTAGAGTTGTACTGCAGTTGCACTGCAATTGCACTGCAGAGTTGGTTCCACCTTTAGGCAAGGTGAATATGGGAGTTTTTGTACAAACTTATCACTCCCTTAATGGAAATAAACTTCTCCTTACGGATGATGACTTTTCTAGTGACACAACTCCCAGTCAGACAATGACACTTTTCTAGAGAAGGAGATGGGCGTGAGTCATTCATAGCCAATACTCACAACATCTGAAGGATGGATGTAGGAACTCAGTAAAGACACCTAATAAGAACAATAGCCTGTATATTGTTTTCTGACTCTTTGTCCCCCAAATGCTTTATAATTGGTAGGCATCCTATATGTGAGTTCCTTAAAGTATAGGTCTTCAGCAATATCGCATTTCTAAGAAACAAATGATGTCCTATGGAGCATTTTCTAGGTACTTAAGATTGCACTTGCAAATATTTTTTGATGAGAATGTTTCTAAAGTGTGTCATGTATTATCCTCATGCATCACACAGAAGTAAAGATCAAGCTGATTTTTCATGATGACTCAGGGTGACAAGGTAGGAAAATCAAACACTTTGCTGGGGTGGAAATCAGTGGGATGTTGCTTTCTAAATCTTTTGGTGAGCATTCAGAGCCACTGTGCAAGGCAGCATGCTGGGTTGACAGATCTCAGCTGTCTCAGCTTTTAATAGTTCACTGACCTCTGGCAAGTTTTTTTATTAGTGATTTTTTAGTTAGTGTACAACTTAATGGGTCTCATTATGACATTTCCACACAATGCATATCATTGCACATTGCTCATGTTCACCTCCCCCATTACTCTGTCATGACCCCTCTCCCCCATCTCCTTCCCCCCTCAACAATGGTCCCTCTTCTAATTGCATATCTTGTATGTGTATATATAAATATATGTTGTTGTTGTTAGGTGCCGTCAAGTCAGTATCCGACTCATAGCGACCCTACATACAACAGGGGAAACACTATTGTCAGTGCTTCTCTGCTATTCATAGGGTTTTCAATGGCAGATTGTTTTTTGGGAATGGATTGCTGGGTCCATCTCTCAAGCCTACAGCACCTGATGTTCCTAGACAGTCTCCCATCCAAGTACTAACAAGGCCTGACCCTGCTTAGCTTCTGAGATCTGATGGGATCGGATGCCACAGGGCTATGGCTGCAGGCATATAAATATATGTATATAAATATATATACACACACATATATATGATCTATATGTATAGATCATATATATAAATTAAGACTTAGCCTTAAGAGAAAAACATGATATTTCTTTCTTCTTTTCCCTCATTACTCTTTCTTATTGCCTCTCCCCTTCTCTTTAGTCCCTTTTCTCCCCCTACTTAGGCCCACTTCTACTTTCATGATATATATATTTTTAATGGCCTGCAGCCATACCACTAACAACAGCAACTTATTTTTAAATATTGAATACATATGAAAATCTAACATCCGCATATGAGAGAAAACATGCAATGTTTATCTTTCTGGGTCTGGCTTATTTCACCTAAAATAATGATCTCTGGTTCTATCCATTTTCCAGCAAATGGTATAATTTCATCCTTCTTTATGGCTGAATAAAACTCCATGGTGTATATGCACCACATTTTCCTTATCCACTGATCTGTTGATGAGAACCGAGCTTGATTCCATATCTTGGCTATTGTGAAAAGCACTGTAATAAATATGAATGAGCAGGTATCTCTATGGTATGTTGACTTATATTCCTTCAGATATATGCTCAGGAATGGTATAACTGAGTCATATGGTAGTTCTAGCTGGTATGCTTGAGGCCCTTAGTTCAATCCCAAGCAAAAAAGAAAGAAAGAAAAAAAAAAAGCTTTGGGAAAAAATAAAAGACCCTAAGCAGAAAATTGCCTGCAGCCATACCACTGTGGCATCCAGTCCTGTCAGATCTCTGAAGCTAAGCAGGGTCGGGCCTGGTTAGTACTTGGATGGGAGACCGTCTGGGAACACCAGGTGCTGTAGACTTGGGAGAAGGGCCCGGCAACCTATTCCCAAAAAACAGCTGTTGAAAACACTATGAATAGCAGAGAAGCACGACAATAGTGTTTCGTCTGTTGTACGTAGGGCTGCTATGAGTCAGATACTGACTTGACGGCACCTAACAACAGCAACAACAAGCAGAAAATGCAACTTTCCTCTTAAACGACAATGCTTCTTGTGATAGCACCCTCTCCCATCACTTCATAGAGATCTGAACAGGAAAATACCCTGCCATTTACAGCAGTTAGCTTCTTGCCTCTGCAATGCTGCCTTGAGCTTTCGAGGTGCCTGCTGTGTCACATTGCATTGGTCTTGCTGGGAAAATTTGCCAATGAAACATTGATTGCTCCACTGATAACCCACCATCTATCAATTTGGTTAATGTGTGCTTATTCGTTTATGTGTTCTACTGGAAAGAAATTTGACACAGCTTCTGTTTGCCTTACAGGAAAGCAAATTTTATTTTTTATAAGGTTTTGTTTATACCTATATTTGTGTGTGTGTGTGTGTGTGTGTGTGTGTGTGTGTGTGTGTGTGTGTGCTTCTTTATTTGATCTCCTGGTTTATAACAGAAATTCTTCCCTGAAGCAAAAATAATTCTTCATGAATACAATATGACCTTAAAGTCTCATAGCATAAATGAATATTTCTTGAAGCTGAGAAATATACTTCCTTGAGCTAGCTGATTAATTTTTAATTTAGAATGTTTCTTAAAAGGGAAAATATTCTGCATTTGTTTTGCCAAGTAATAGTTTTAGAATTTGTTCTAAAATTGCCTTGCCAATCCAAATCTAGCAATAGTTCAAGTAGCCTGCAATGAACAACTGAAAAGGCTTAGAAGTATGCATTCCTCCTAAGGGGGTGCAGCTGAGAGGGCCGTAACTGGAAGGTGTTTCAGAACTGCTGTATGGCTAGAGCAAAGTCACGGAATCAAAGGTGAAGTACAGAGACAGCTATTCATGGGATGCTATATAGTGGATGAACACAGGTATCAATATATTTGAGCAGGTGAATAAAGCTACATTCATCTTGAACCTGAGACGTGTCTTTCTCCCCTTTCCAAGGTTGGACTGGTAGGCTTGAAGAGAACCGGAAGTAGGAATGTACAGTGAGTGCTGGAGGTGGAAAGTGGGGTGTGGCTGCTGAACAATTCGGATCTTTGAGATGATGGGGGAGTGGTATATGGTGGTAGAAGACGCAGTCACATGTTTTCCTTTTCTTCTTTTTTCTTTTCTTTTCTTTTCTTTTCTCTTTTCTTTTCTTCTTTCCTTTCCTTTCCTTTTCCTTTTCCTTTTCTTTTCTTTTTTGGTATTATGGGGCTGAACCCAGGACCTCATGCATACTTTGCAAGTGCTCTACCACTGGGCTGCAACACCATCCCTTTTTAAATTTCTTATCTTGAGGTAGGATCTTGCTGAGTGACATGGGCTACCTCTGGCCTGAAGTCTCAGTCCTCCTGCCTCCACCTCCCAAGTTGTTGGGATCACACTTGTGGGTCACTGCACCAAGGAAATATTTTTATTTAAAGACTATTCTGGTTGTCTGTATCTGGTTGTCAGACTACCTCACAAGAGGGACTTAAAAATAATAATAGCTTATTTCACTCACTAGTAGGGAGGTTGACTAGGCCCATCCAGGCAATTTGTCTTGAGATGGCTCAGCTGGTTTCAGTCAGACAGTTGTTGAGGCTGGGGCCATCTCAAAGGCTACTTCACTCTTATGTCCAGTACTTGGGCTGGGGGAATCCAAACAGGCAGAGGCTTGAACAGATGGAGCTCCCTGAGTATCTTTATCTCTATGTGGTCTCCCTAAGATGGTGACTACAGGGCAGCTGGACTTCCTAGATGGTAGATGAAGGCCCTTGAAAAGGTGTCCCAAGAGGTATCTAAAAGGTGTGGGACACAGAGTGCCTTAGTGGTAAATACTTTCTTCATCCAAAGAGGTTTTGAGTTTAGAATTTCAAGCAGAGAGAATATAGGCAAAACACACTATTCTTCCTATGTTGTTGTTAGGAGCCGTCAAGTCAGGTCCTACCAATAGTGACCCTACATAGACAACAGAACAAAACACTCCCCGGAACTGCCATGTCTGGCACTATGTCAGTGCTTCTCTGCTATTCATAGGATTTTCAATGGCTGATTGTTTCAGGATTGTTTTGGGAGTGGGTTGCCAGGTCCATCTCACTCTCCCTATAGTAAAGTATATAAGACTGTGGGATTGGAGTGTGGGGCATGTAAAGGTGTCCTCATGAGGGACTGTGTGTGTCTCTGTGTGTTTGGGTATATAAACAATTATATGATTCCCAGCATCTTCTAGAGTTTCCCCCTTGCTCCTTGGTTTTAGAGAAGAGAGAGAAATTCAGAAAATCCTGTCCCTTTCCACCTCTAGCATTTTTATAGTCTGAGGTTTTTGTGTGTAGCCCTCTGTTACCCATAGTCCTCTGTGAGGGCACATGTCTAACTGCCAGGTTGCACAGCAATGATTAAGCACATGAGATTATATTTTTTCCTTGAATCTGAATGTGCTTAAGTTGCTCAGTCTTTAAAAAGTTTATGAATTTAGCTCAACTCAAACAGAGGAGGGTATCTTGTTTCCGGCTAAGTAGCCAGAAAGTAGAATTCCTGCAAAAGTAAAAACACACTGGGAATCAAGCAAGAACTCTTTGGTTTAATTTAGGAGGACTGGGAAGGCTTTTTTCAAGAATTATAAGAAAGATAGGCATTTGACTAAGGGAATTGAAACTGGAGAGGCTGGAGTTTAAATATATTGCACACATATTTCTTAACCCTTTTAATATCCATCTAAAGTTAATTCGTATGTTCAACCCAAGAGGCTTGTTTTATTTACTCATCTTCTACCTGGATGTTTAGTTTTAAAATACCTTGGATGATTTCCTTTGAGCTATTTTTCATGGTAGTTATTAAGTTAATTTGAGAGATGTCAGGGTCTAAGTGTTTGAGAAATGAAATTATGTGGCCATTAATTTGTGAGGTTTCTGATGATCTTCTTTTTAAGAGAATTTAAAGTTCATTTCAGAGTTATATATGAAGGAAAGATAACACACTCCTGTTGGATGAACTAGGGCACTAGCTTCTTTCTATCACATAAGGAAATTATGCTATGCCATTTTTAATTGGCTACATCCAGTTGTATGGACTAGGCCCATCTGTTTTTGCTTATCCATAAGAATAATAAGACACATATTTCTCATTAAGATTATTTGACTTGTTGTTGCTAGGTGCTGTTGAGTCCAGTCCAACTCCTGATGACCCTATGTACAACAGAACAAAACATTACCATACACTGTGCCATGCACACAATCTTTTTATCTTTGAGCCCAATGTTGTAGTCACGGGGTTTCTTTTCACTTTGGGTTGTGCCACATCAGCAAATGGAGGTACCAGGGGCTTTACTCCATTCCCACCATTAAGGTCAACTCAACTTTGAGGAGGCAACTCTTCCCCAGTCGTTTCTTGAATGCTTTCCAGCCTTGGGGGATTGCCCATTCTCTGGCAGTATATTTGACAGTGATTATCTTCTATTCATAGGATTTTCTATGGCTAAGTGTTTTGGGAATGGACTGTGGGTCCTTCTCCCTAGTTGGTCTTAGTCTGGAAGCTCAGCTGAAAGCTGTTCACCATGGGTGGTCCTGCTG
Organism: Pedetes capensis; assembly: GCA_007922755.1. Taxonomy (NCBI): domain Eukaryota; kingdom Metazoa; phylum Chordata; class Mammalia; order Rodentia; family Pedetidae; genus Pedetes; species Pedetes capensis. Next base: position 18,725 of record VMDO01024139.1, read on the forward strand.
GTATCTGAAATCCCAGTGGCATAGCTTTCAGCATCACAGCAACACCCAAGCCCCCACAGTACGATGAGCTGACAGACACATGGGGGATTTGACTTCCTAAGAGCGTCTTTAGTGCTATTTTACTAAAAGTTCTGTTCTATGGAATTTATTTAGATAAATCCGTGGGTTTATTCTGTTTCCTTGGGCTGGAATGTTCTTCCTGATCCTCTTTATTTCTGTAACTCTCATGCATTCTTGAAGACGCTACTCAGGTCCTGATAGACATCTTCACTACTCAAGTTGAGTTAGTTGCCTGTCATGCATGGACTCATTCATGATTTCTATCCCTTGAAATGAAAGCAAGTATTTGTCTGTTTACATGTCTATCTCCCCACTAGTTGTGAGCTTTTTAAGGATAGTAATTTTCCTACCGAAGTGTGTGCCCTCCATGCTCAACATCGTGAATACAAGAGAGAAATTACACCCCAAACTCAGGGCACTGAGTTTGGTGTGTAATTGCACCCCAAACTCAGGGCATAGAATACACTCAATAAACATTTCCATAATAAATATGTATAAATGTCTTAGATCTTTTTAAGCAGGGACAAGAACATAAAAATTATTACATGTATAAGGCATGTGAATATTAAACTCCAGTGCCCTAAATTTTTAATTGGTGCTTTTCTGAAGCCCAAATCAATACAAAGTTGACTTTATAAAGTGAATACGAGCCACTTTGATGAGTGAAATATATAGCTTTGAATTCTAAAGGATAATTTTCTATATATCCTCACCAGTAGTTATGCTATGGACTTACCCTAACAACCAACCAAACTGAGCATTTTGCTACAGTTGGGTTTTATCATCTGTGAACCCTAGCTGAGTGATAAATAATGTATTAGTCATCTACTGCTGTGTAACAAGTTACCCAAAACTTTGTGGCTGCAAACAACACTTGCAATTTCACTGTTTCCATAATTCAGGAATCAGGGTGTAACTTGGCTAAGTTGTCTGATTCAGGATCTCTCAAAGATTAGCTAGGAAGAATCCACTGCCTAGTTTACATTCATAATTATTGGCAGGATTTACTTCCTTGTGGGCTTTTGGACGGAGGCCTTAGTTCCTCACAAACTGTTGACTGGAAGCCTGTCCCAGTTCCTTGCCACATGGGTACCTAGATAGAACAGCTCAAAACATGGCATCTGACTTCATGGGAACAAGCAACTGAGAGGCAGGAGAGAGTGCCAGCAAGAGGGAAATAGCGAGAAAAAGCATGCTAGTGAGACGTAAGTCCCACTGGTTTGTAGCCTAATCTTGAAAATGACATCCCATCACTTTTGCCATATTCTCTTGGTTACTAAGTGCAGCCTACACTTAGGGGGAAAGGATTATATAAAGGTGTGAATACCAGGAGGTGGGGATCATGGGAACCACATTACAAGCCTCCTAAAAAAAGTGATAAGAATTTAAGAAAAATACAAAATGGGTAACACAATACCTGGGGGAACAAAAATAAAACGTACTAGTATTATTGAACTACTAACAGAATGAAGCTGGTATTTAGCTCAGTGGGTAGAGCGCTGCGCTGCAGTCTCTGAGGTCCCGAGTTCAATTCCCAGCACCGCAAAAATGGGAGAAGGACCTGGCAATCCACTCCCAAGGCAATCCCGAAACAGTCTGCCATTGAAAACCCTATGAGGGTCTCTGTGAGTCGGATACCAACTCGACGGCACCTAACAACAACAACAACAACAGAATGGATGTCTGCAGCCATAGCGCCCTGGCATCCAATTCTGCCTGATCTCAGAAACTAAGCAGGGTCGAGCTAGTTAATCCTTAGATGGGAGACCACCTGGAAATACCAGGTGCTGCAGGCTAGGGAGAAGGACCTGGCAATGTACTCCTGAAACAATCTGATGTTGAAAACCCTATGAATAGCAAAGAAGCACTGACAATAGTCAGGGCATGGCACAGTGTAGGGGAGTGTTTATTCTGTTGTCCATAGGATCGCTATGAATCAGACCCGACTCAATAGCACCTAACAACAGCAACAACAGAATAGACACAAAAGAGAGATGAGAAAGTTTAAGCCCAAATTATTTAATGCCTTATTTTTTAATCCCTAAACATTCACCAGTTGTCTATTTGGTATCAAGTATCATGATGTATTCAGAGTACCCCAGAGAGGAATAAAATTTTATCCATGAATGAAGGAGTTCACAGATTAATGAAGAAAGTAAGCACATAGAAAAAAACATTGTTGTTGTTGTTGTTGTTGTTGTTGTTGTTGTTAGGTGCCGTAGAGTCGATATCTGACTCATAGCTACCCTCATAGGGTTTTCAATGGCTGACTGTCTCAGGATTGCCTTGGGAGTGGGTTGCCAGACCCTTCTCCCATTTTGGGGATGCTGGGAAAAATACATTAGTGTGGAAAATTTCATAATACAAGTACTCCAGAAATATTTTTGGAGGACAGCAGTAGAGTGTCAGGAAATTTTCCTTTGAGTTGCTGAAGTTGTGCAGGGAAGTGAGCAATGAGAAAAAATTCTCTAAACAGAGTGAGGGGAGGAAGACAAGCTTGTGTAAAGGAAGAAACTTTGCTTATTGGGACTTAATGAAGTCAGCATTTGACTGATCATTTGAATATACAGAAAAAGTCATTAAGTGACTGGGAAAGAAGTTATTTTAACTATCACCAAGTCTCAATCTCAATACCAAAGAGAAGTAGAGGGAGTTCGATTTCCACAGTGAGTAGGAATGACATAGTAACATAATCTTGGGAAACTGCTCTTCTCCTCTTAGCTATTAATTGGGCTGGGTGGGGTGGATTTATCTGAATTTCATGACTGTGCTTGCTGAAACTTGGAAATGTGCACATTCTGTCATTAGGGATGTAGTTGAGCCCTCTCTTCTCCTCTGTGATATTACTCTAACCTCAGGAACTTGGTCACCTGAGGTTCCACCATGCCAACCTTAATGGCTCCACTGGAGATGTCTCCTTCCTCTTCCCTATCAGACAGGGGTATAGGAGTAGACTTGGGGTCAACATCTAGACCAAGAGAGGAACTAATATATATGCCATTTGATTTTAAGGCCAGAATCTATGATAGCAACAAAAATAACTCATAGTGATGTAGCAGTGTGTGTGTGTGGGGGGAGGGCTTGACTATGGATTATAACTGTATTATTTTTGTCTTAATTATCTTATTTTTTTTGCTTTTGCTGTCACCTCAATTACATTTCCTCAAGTATACTTCCTCTTTTTGTGACAGGAGCATATACTTATTTCTGAGTTTAATTGTTTTTGGCATCCTTCATTTTCACATTCTTCAAAATAATGACTATGGGATGCCAATTATCTAATGATTGATGAATTCTCTACTTTGCCAAGTAGTTGTCTCCTATTTAAATACTTTTTAAAAAAGTGTTAAAGTATATCAAAAATACTTCTGGATCCTAGGGAAGAACTGTGGTTCAGAGATGGTGACAGCGCCAACATTCGAACCCAAAGCCTGTGTTGCATTCTTTGCACCAAGCCAAACAAAATGACATTATTGTCTAGAATCATTGAGAAATCTGTGGTGTCAGGATAACGTCCAGGTGGTGAAAGCTGGGTAAATTATCTTTCTCTTTTTCAAGAAGGAGGAGCATTCTTCACACCATGGATTGATTAACTTGTTGCTAATCCTTAGAATAAGTAGATGATTAAGATGATCAAGATTTCCTACAAGGGAATAATACTGCCTTTCGCATCTCTGCATTACCACAGCTCCTGGTTCATGTCTCTACTGAGGGAGGAATGAGCTCCTGAATAAGAAGACAGCACTTATAAGCTGGAGAGTTAAAGCCTCAATAAAATGATAGGTTCTTCATATATTCTTGAAAAAGTACAAAACAAAAAACACCCTGCTATAACTACTTTCTGAGGCATGTATCAATACTCCTTTCTGTAACTTTCTAAATTTGCCTATTTATGGCATAAGATCCAGTTTCCCCTCACCTATCCAAGGGTCACAAAGACCCTCCTCCCTGTTTACCACAAGGCAGTTCTCAGATGTCATCTTACTTGCGGTTTGAATATAAAATAAACTCTTAAATTTCAACATTGTTTGGAACTGGGATGAGTTATCCCCAGCTTCTGACTAGTAAACAATTTCCCTTCTTTTCCTGCAGAGCAATTCTTATAAGTGACACAGTGTGACTGTTAAATTCTGAGCTATAACAGCAGCTTGTATAAAATTACCCTATAATTATGTGCTTGTATACCTGTCTCTCCCACTAAATTGGGAACTCCCTGAAGGTTTGAGTCCAATGCCATTCATTTATGTATTGAAATGCATGTAAGTGTCTGTACCTAGCAAATTGTCAACAAATACTTGTCCACATAAAGTTATCCATTCATCCAGGTGCTGGGATTTAGCTCAGTTGGTAGAGCACCACTCTTTAGTCTCTGAGGTCCTGGGTTTGATTCCCAGCACTGCAAAAATGGGAGAAGGACATGGCAATCCACTCCTGAGGCAACCCTGACACAATCAGCCATTGGAACCCGATGGCACCTAACAATAGCATTCATTCATTCATTTATTCATATTATTCAATCACCCTGAGTTTTACTTTGCTTATTTTTTTTATTAGGATAATAGTACAAAAAGCTCTTGGAAAATTGTCTGACACATACTAGATACTCAGAAAATGGTATGACAGTCCTTCCGCCTACTCAGAGATGCAGCTCATCAAACCTAAAGAGGTAGATAGTATTTAAGGAAGATAAGTGTTCTGGGACCACATCCTCATCTGTTTTCGACTCACTGGTGTCAGCTTCAGGTTTACCTGCCTATACATCCGTCCTTGACTAGGGAACAGAAGGAAAAATTTTCCTGCAGCCTTCTGCTTTCTGGATCTTACACAGATGTGATTTGTGTACTCTGCTGGGTGAATGAGCTGTAAATAACCCCTACCTTTCAGACATGATTTATTCTGGTCCAGGCCCCTTTTTTATTCATCTTTGGTGGAACATTCTCCGATGTAATTGTTGTGTGTGCCCTTTTTTGCATCTAAACTCATCAAATGACTTTATTATTCATTTCCACTTTGATCAGAGAAACTCAGAGATGTTTAATGCTTCCAAAATGGAAGCGTGATAAAATGTCACGTCACTAATATAGTGAAACTAGTACATGTGATTGGAAATCTTATCAGTGCATTAAAGAACTTCATTTTAATCCCATTTTTAAAGGCCAAACTCATTAATAAAAGGTATGTGAAGTTTTTTTTTTTTAAATGATCCTGCTTATCAGGATGCTGAGGGCCTAAATCTTGAACTTGATTAAAGAATTCACCTTTCCTTGTCTGCAATTTTGAAATTCCCCAAATTCTGACAAAGCTAAAATTGTTTTGTAACTTATTCAGTAACAAAATTCAAGCTGAACTGAAGAGAGATTATTTATCGTTTCTATTTTACTTGAGATGAATATTTCATGGGAAAATATCAATGTTTGATTATTGCATGCTGTCCTAGCTCTTATTGGCAAATGTTATGTTTTCTGTGACTCTCCTAAAGTCTGAAAATTCTTAGTTTTAAAACATAATAATCCCAAGAACTACCAAACTTAATCCCTGAGGTGTTAGTATTGCATATAAACATGTGTAAAAATTGTTACTGTCTTTATATTGGTTTCAAATAAAATATTCAAAATAGTTTCTACCTACAAAAATATTTGTAAATGAAGTAATGTAATGTCAGGGATTTGTTAAACATAACTGGGAGAGACAAAGTGGATTTCAAGAACTTTGAAGAGTCTCAATATTTAGCCTACTTGCAAGCTCACAAGTTAGTCTACCAATTTCATGCATTTTGACTCTTGGGTCATAGGAAAAGAACTTTATTATTCACAGAATAACAAGCAAGTTTCATGTTTTATGTTTTATGTTCACATCAGATCCTTCTTGCTTCCCAAGTCCCCTGGGAGCAATATGAAGTGGTTCAGGTTATGCAAGCAGTGAATTTGCATCTCAGCTTGGGAACCTTGAGTTTAGAGAACTTGAATCATTTATACTGGACACTAAACAAACCTACCCGACCTTGCTTTGGAGGGAGATATTATCTTATTATAGAGGCAGTGAACATATTGCCTTCTGCTCTGAAGAAAGATACTGTCTTTCTCATACATGGCTGTTTGCTATACAGACATCCTTCAAAAAATACTCTATAACAAAAGCACTTAGCACCTGCACTCCCAAGACATGCATAAACCTAAGAGACCCATGGACAATTGTCTTCTAACAGTGGCGGTTGGGGGTTGGGGAAAAATAAATAAACAAAAGTACATAACTGTGAATTGATGATGACTAAAGCTGGGTGCATATGAAGAGGAACCAATGGTGTTGAAGGATGAAGTGGAAGCTGCCTTGAAAGAACTGGTGAAACACAAGGCTCCAGGAATTGATGGGATACCAATAGAGATGTTTCCACAAACAGATGCAGCACTGGAGGTGTTCACATGTTTATGCCAACAGGTTTGGAAAACAGCTACTTGGCCAACTGACTGGAAGAGATCCATATTTGTGCCTATTCCCAAAAAGGGGGATCCAACTGAATGTGCAAACTATCGGACAATATCATTAATGTCGCACCCAAGCAAAATTCTACTAAAGATCATTCAGAAGAGACTACATCAGTGTCTAGACAGGGAATTACTGGAAAATCAAGTGGGATTCAGAAGAGGGCAGGGAACCAGGGGCATCATTGCTGATGTCAGGTGGATATTAGCTGAAAGCAGAGAATATCAGAAAGATGTCTATCTATGTTTTATTGACTACGCAAAAGGATTTGATTGTGTGGATCATAACAAATTATGGATAACACTTCGGAAAATGGGAATACCAGAACACCTAATTGTGCTCACGAGAAATCTGTACATGAACCAGGAGGCAGTTGTTCAAATAGAACAAGGAAACACTGAGTGGTTTAAAGTTGAGAAAGGTGTGCGTCAGGGCTGTATACTTTCACCCTATCTCTTCAATTTATATGCTGAACAAATAATCCGAGAACCTGGACTTTATGAAGAAGAACGCAGCATCAAGATTGGAGGAAGACTCATTAACAACCTGTGTTATGTAGATGACACAACTCTGCTTGCTGAAAGTGAAGAGGATTTAAAACATTTACTGATGAAGATCAAAGTACATAGCTTTCAATATGGGTTATGTCTAAACATCAACAAAACAAAAATCCTTAGCACTGGGTCAGCACGCAACTTCACAATCAATAGAGAAAAGATTTTTGCTTTGCTTGGCTCTATAATCAACACCCGTGGAAGCAGCAGTCAAGAAATCCAAAGACACATTGCTCTAGGAAAAGCTGTGGCAAAAGATCTCTTTAGAGTATTGAAAAGCAAAGATGTCACATTGAAGACGAAGGTGCGTCTGACTCATGCCATGGTATTTCAGTGGCATCATATGGTTGTGAAAGCTGGACATTGAACAAGAGAGACAGAAAAAGAATTGATGCTTTTGAATTGTGGTGCTGGAGATGTCTATAGAATATACCATGGACTGCCAAAAGAACCAACAGATCTGTCCTAGAAGAAGTACAACCAGAGTGCTCCTTGGAAGCAAGAATGGCCAAACTGTGTATTACATATTTCAGACATGTAGTCAGGAGAGATCAATCCCTGGAGAAGGACATCATGTTTGGGAGAGTAGCAGGTCAACGCAAAAGAGGAAAACCCTCCACCAGATGGATTGACACAGTGTCTGCAATAATGGGCTTAAACATAAATTTAAGATCGTTTGCCTGGCACAGAATCGGCAAGTGTTTCAATCTGCTGTACATAGGGTCGCTATGAGTCGGACTCGATGGCACCTAACAACAACAACAACAACAGAACTGGGTGATGGCTACTTCAAGGTAAAGTCAACTTTTGTATATTTTTGCTATTTCCCATAAATAACAAGTTAAAAATAGCAGCTATGACAAATAAAGTGCTATGTGACACTTTTCATATAAATCACAATAGAAAAGACCCAAGGAAATAATGTTAGCTCTTCACTGTCTCATATCTTTCCTTCACTGAACACATGTCTGGGGTCAAGGCTTCAAACCCACTAAAAGATGGGTTCAGATTTGGGCATGGGTTCAATACATTAAAATCGAGAGGGCTCAGCTTTAAATCCTATGTGTACATAGCAGAGCTTCAAAACAAACTCCAACTCCAACTCTGAACTTATTCTGGTTCAAGCATCTTAAAAAATTTTTTGGACCCAAACCTGAACCTGAACCCAATGAAAAACTAGGTTCAGGCTCAGCTTTTCATGTCTTTTTTTCTTTTTAACTTTTGTGTCACTGGTTGTTTTATTTTATATAAAAATTTTTAAAAATTTAAACAAAAATTGTCTATCTACACAGAGGATTAAAATTTTAAACCCAAACCTAACTCAAACCCTCTTCATTTTTATATATTGAACCTGTACCTGATCCTGGACCCAGTTTCTCAAAAGTTTGAAGCCCTGTCTGTGGTCTATTCAGAAAATGCTCTTGGAAGCTAATTATATTATTGGCTTGCTAGAATCTTGGCAATTTCAATAGGGTTAATTCACATCTCTACAGGTTTAATACCCACTGTGATAGTCAGGTTTTGTCACTATGATGAAATATCTGAGAAAACAATTTATGGGAAGAAGGATTTATTTTGGCTCACAGTTTCAGAGATTTCAGTCAAGGGGGTCACTTGGCTCCACTGCTTCTGGGTCTGTGTGTGGTAAAGCAGAACATTTGGTGACAAGCATGTGACAGAGTGAAGGGGATTACCTCATAGTGAATAGGAGGTAGCAGCACACACACACACACACACACACACACACACACACACACACTCACACACTGTCCTCCTGGGGATGAGCCAGGGGCAAGATATGCTCTGCAAAGGCCCTTCCCCAGTGACCCGTTTCTTCCAATCAAGCTCTACCTCCTAATGCCCATTCAACGTGAACTCATCAATGGATTAACTCACTGAGGAGGTTAGTTAATGCCCTCCTGATCCACTCACTTCCCAATAGTGCCACCAGCTGAGAAGCAAGCCTTCCAAATATGAGCCTTCTGGGGGGCACTTCGTATCTAAGCCCTAACCACCAACAACTGTGAAAGTCAGGAATAAGGGGTGGTAGACATGACCTTTTGGTTTTTAATTTTGGGAGGAGCTCAATACACATTGATATGTGGTATTCATAAATATATAATCACAATATACGTGTTTTATATGTATATATAATACATATATCATGTATATATGAGATGGAGGCAAAGGATACTTCATTTATATACAAGGCGTTTTGTTCACCTAAATAGTAATCAGGCTGTCAAAAAAGAAAATCTTCAAACTAATGCTAATGTAATTGCTTTCAGCAAATATATGTACTTAAAATATATATGCTTTAGTAAAACATAAATATGCTCCTATTCTAAAAATGGAGGTGTCTAAACTAAAAAGTGCATGTCGTATTCCCTATACACCAAACATCGCTCTGTCTCCAATTTCCCATTTGTCTCTAGAGAGGTAATTGTTGTTAACAGTTTGCTCTGTATTCTTCCAGGCAAGTTTCTATAAATTTAAATATATTAATATGTAAAAGCACAAATATAGTTTTTAAAAATATAAATAGGATTATACTATGCATAGTTTTATATACTGTGCTTTTTTCATTTAAAAGTTTCTTGGAGGTATTTCAATTTCAGTATATAGGAAACTGAGCCATTTTAAAATCTGTTGCACAGAGTCTGTGGAATGGATATATCATATTTGAAATACCTAATCTAAGCTTATCTTTCACCACTGCTAAGAATTTTTCATAGTTATTATGAACACATTCCTCTACTGTATTCTTTACCAAATAAGCTTCACAGACCAGCTCCTGTTCCCCTGGGTCTATAAGCTAAGATAACCTTGACACAAACATACATTAAGAATGTATGCTCTTTATGTATCAAGAGTTTTAAGACCTTTTAAAATTATTTTTCCCAATTGTAGAGGAAGGGACTTTATTAAGGTATAGGATATTTACATGGTCTCAAACTATCTCTTCATCAATTACTTATTAATTACAAAAGGAAAATTTATGCAGTGAAGGAACCAGACTTTAACCAATGACTAGAATTAACATTACCAATAAGGCCAAGGGGCTGGGATTTAGCTCAGTTGGTAGAGCGCCACTCTGCAGTCTCTGAGGTCCCTAGTTCGATTCCCAGCACCACAAATGTAGGGCGCGCGCCTCCCAGTCTGGCCCGGAGGTTCGGATGGGTGGCACCACCGTGCACACAGATACTAAACACAATTCACTTGGGTGAGGGCGCATACTCCTGCGGCCCTCGGGACCCCGGAGGAGACCGGAGAAAGGAAAAGCCTCAGGCGCTTTTGCCTTCCAGGGGCAAACACCTGTGTTGGTCTTCTCGGTGGTCATGAGGAGACAGATGTTGCTTCCTCAGTGATCAGACAGAGAGCAGGTTCTTTCCTTATTGATGATTGCAACAGGAGAGTTCTTTCCTCACCAAAGGTCTGGGGGAGAGCAGGAAAGCTGTTTCCTCATTTGTGGTCCAGGAAGGAACGGGCGAGAAGGTCTTGTTTAGCCGATGGTGTGGGCAAAAAGGCGAAGAGGTGAAAAGGGGCAAAAAGGCGTAAAGGACAAAGAGGTGAAAAAGGGCGAAGAGGCAAAAAAAGGATTGAGCTGCCACAGTGTAGCTCTTTATATAGCTCGCCCACAGAATGGCCTGAGCCAATCAGCTTTCAGTCCAATTGTCCAATCAGGAAGGGTTTTGTACAAACGTGCAAACAAGTTATTTTCATCTTCCCTAGATTTCTAATTTACAAACCAGATATTCAAAAGCCATTTTCCCAGTTTGGGAGTTTTTGCCAATTTCCTCTCAATTTTTCCCTACAAGAAAAACGGGAGAAGGACCTGGCAATCCACTCCCAAGGCAATCCTGAAAAAACAACCAGCCATTGAAAACCCTATAAGGGTCGCTATGAGTCAGACCCGACTCGACAGCACCTAACAACAACAACAACAAATAAGGCCAAAATGGGCATCACATTCTTCCAGCTACGAGACCCTGAGAAAGATATAAAACAGCTCATGTAGCATTCTGGCTAGGTATCAATTACTTGAATCAAATCATGAGAAAACATTAGGTGAATCTCTGTAAAGGGACATTCTATAAAATAAGCAGCATTTATGTTTCAAAATAATGAAAAAAATAAAAATATTGGTCAAAGACAAAAATAAAGGACATAGGAACTGTTCCATATTGGAATAGATTAAATATACATAACAACTAAACACAATGTGTGATCCTGGACAGGGTCCTGTACTAGAAAAAGACTACTATAAAGTACACTGTGCTACTATAAAGTACATTGTTGGAAAAATCAATAAGAGAATATGAGCTATAGATTAGATAGTAATACTGCATCAATGTTAAATTTTCCAATTTCAGTAGCTGTACTGTAGTTATCTAAGATTATGTGTTGGGAATATACAAGTTATCTTAGGAAAGATAGGAAATATACTCTAAAGGATGAAGGGGGAAATGAG
>VMDO01024140.1:0-30275 GCA_007922755.1 Pedetes capensis
CCCCCCCCCAAAAGAAAAACATACACAAGTCAGAAGACAATGGAACTACATCTTGTGTTCCATTGTCTGTCAAGACGGTGTTGTTGAGACAGTGTTGGGGAAATTCTGCCAAACTAAAATTCTAGACCCAGTGAAAATATCTTTCAAACATCAAGGTAAAATAAAAAATTTTTAGACCAAGAAAAGCTATAAAAGTTTGTGGCCAGCACACTTGCATTATAAGATATGTTAAAAGAAGTTCTTTAAACAGAAAGAAAATGATGTCTGATGAAAATGTAGATTTACACAAAGGAATGAAGAGCTCTGAAAATGATAAATATATAGGTAGATATCAAGGGCTCTTATCCTTTTAACATTTCTGAAAAGGTAATTGATCACTTAAATAATAACAACAATGTACTGTGGAATTTATAGCAGAAAATGTATGATAATAGCACAAGGACAGGAAAATGAAATGGAAATATACCATTGTGAAATTCTTGTATGTAAAGTAATATGTTTTGTCAAGGTAGATAAGTTAAAGATGAATATTATAAACCTAGATCAGCCATTAAAAATAAAGTATCAATAAAATAGAATTTAAAATACTCAGTTAATAAAAAAATAAGGAAAATAGGAAAAAATCCAAGAACTGATGGGTCAAATAACAAAATAATAGCAAGGTGGTAGAGTTAGCCATGTCAATCATTATATTAAATATGTTTTTGTTAGATGCCATTGAGTTGCATCCAACTCATGTTGTTGTTGTTGTTAGGTGCCGTCAAGTCGGTATCCAACTCATAGCCACCCTCTGTACAACAGGAGAAACACTATTGTCAGTGCTTCTCTGCTGTTCATAGGGTTTTAAATGGAAGATTGATTTTTGGGAGGGGGTTGCCAGGTCCTTCTCCCAAGCCTACAGCTTCTGGTGTTCCCTGGAGGTCTCCCATCCAGATACTAGCCAGGCCCGACCCTGCTTAGCTTCCAAGATCTGACGGGATTGGATGCCACAGGGCTACAGCTGCAGGCCTTATCCAACTCATAGGAACCCTCTATACAGCAAAACAAAACATTACTCAACACTGTGCCATTCACATGATCTTTTTATGTTTGAGCCCGTTGTTAGAGCTGCTATGTTTCTTCTCATTTTGAGTCATGCCATGTCAGCAAGAGGAGATCTCAGGGATCTTCCTCCATACGTATTAGGGTAGACTCTACTTTGAGGAGGCACCTCTTCCCCAGTTAGTTCTTAAATGCCTTCCAACCTGGGGGGCTCATTTCCAATACTCTATTTGACAGTGTTTCTCTACTATTCATAGAGTTTTCAGTGGCTAATTGTTTTGGCAGTGGGCTGCTGGATCCTCTCCCTAATCTGTCTTAATCTGGAAGCTCAGCTGAAACCACTCCACCATGGGTGGCCCTGCTGGTATCTGAGATAGCAGTGGCATAGCTCTCAGCCTCACAGCAACACACAGATTCCCACAGCACGATAGATCTCGGAAGCTAAGCAGGGTCAGACCTGGTTAGTACTTGGATGGGAGACCACCTGGGAACATCAGGTGCTGTAGGCTTGGGAGAAGGACCTGGGAGCCCACTCCCAAACAACAATCAGCCATTGAAAACTCTATGAATAGCAGAGAAGCACTGACAATAGTGTTTTGTCTGTTGTATATAGGATTGCTATGATTTGGACATCAACTCAACAGCACCTAACAACAACAACAACAACAACAACAACAACAACTTCTCTAATGCAAAGCCAGAGATGACAAGATTGCATTTAAAAAATAAGCCTAATTCTGTGTGGTCTGTTAAAAAAAAAAGATAGTTTAAATATACAGACACAAATTAAAAGAGAAAGTTTGGGAAAAGATAAAAATAATTATATTAATAGCAGAATAAATAGACTTCAGGGTAAGCAGTATTATCAGAGATAAAAAGTGATATTTAACAAGAAAGAGGTCAGTTAATCAAGAAATCATAAGAATCCTAAATGAGTATTCACCTAATAACTGAACCTCAAAGTTCATTAAGGACTTGACAGATCTGAAAAGAGAATAAGACTCATCTGTAATCATAATTATAGATTTCACTACTCCTTTCAGACATTGATAGAATAGACAGAAAATAAATAGGAGTATTTCAACCTCCTAAATAGGAATCTCTCAACCTCCTTGAACTAAATTAACATTTATAGAGTGCTGTACCCAACAAATGCAAAGTATATACTTTTGTAATACACATGAACATTTAGCAAGTTAGACTATATGCTTAGCTATTAAATAACTCTCCAGAAATTAAAAAGGATATAAATCATAGAATATGGCCACATGGATTCAAATTAGAAATCAGTAATGAAAACATACCTGGAAAATCCTAAAATATTTGGAAATTAAATAGCATGCTTGTAAATAAGGCGTGGTTCAAAGAAGATACAGAGAAGTTAAAAATATTTTGGGCTCAATGAAATGAAAACACATATTAATATTTGTAAAATCCTTCTTGAAGGGAAATTTATAGACTTAAAGGCATATATTAAAAAAATAAAAAAAACTTTTCAAGCAACAACCTAAGCTTCCATTTTATAGTAGAAATATCAGAGCAAATATATTCCAAGGTACTAGTAAATAAGTAAAGAAAAAGAGAAATCAATGAAACTGAAAAAAAAGAACATTAATGAAATAAAAAGTTGGTTCTTTGAAAATTTCAATGTAATTCATATGCCTGAATGCTTTTGCCCTAATATCAAGAAAAAGCTGATTCTAAAATTTGTTGCCACAAATAGTCAAAACAATTTTGAAAAAGAATGAAGTTAGAAGAGTCTTCTCTTCTAACTTACTGACTTCAGTACTTATTATAATGCTATAGTGATCAAGTAGTGTGCTATTGGTATAAATTTAGAGACACAGATCAATGAAACACAATAGAGAGTCCAGAAATAGACCCATATATGTATGATAAATTCATTTCCAATTAGGATGTCAAAGTAATTTAATATGGAAAGTATCATCTTTTCAAAAATTGGTCTGGAACAACTTATTATCTATGTAGAAAATGAAACTCAACCCTTTCTTTATCATACACAAGAGTTATCTTGAAATGTCATAGTACTAAGTGTAAATGCTATTTGTTGAAAACCATAGAATATACCCTTAGCATGAGATATGTATCTCTTGTACCTCATTAAAATTGGACTTGTGTAGAGACGTTGCTTTGTTTTTGAGGGGCAGGTTCCTGCAGTCAGTGAAGAAAAACTCTATGAAGATGTTGACAATTTCTTCATTGTGTACTAGATGTTGTAGCTGGCGTGATGGCTCACATGTGTAATCCCAGTGAGTTGGGAGGCAGAGGCAGGAGGATTCCAAGTTTGAGGCCAGAGATGGCATGCATAACTTAGTGAAACCCCGTCTCAAAATGAATAGTGATAAATGGACTGAGGGTGCAGCTCAGTGGTAGAGGGCTTGCAAAGCATGCATGAGGCCCTGAGCCCTAGTACTCTAAAAAACAAAACAACACACACACACACCTGCACAAATAAATGAACAAAAACCCCATTCTATACTAAATACTCTTAGCAATTCCTGTAACTTCTGCATTCATATTTAAGCTGTAGTGGGGTGCAGTGGGTTGAGGGGAAGAATGAAGGTTGAAAAGATTTGTGAATCAATTTATTCAACAAATAGTTATGGAGTATTTTATGTGTGGCAGCTAGTCCTTGACCTCTAAGAGTTCACAGTCCACTAGGGTGAAAATCAAAGTATGGCATTAAAAATGCTGTGATAGAAGTATGAAAAACTTACACAGGGAGGAGCCATTAACTTTCCCTATTGGGTTTGGGACCCAAGAGGTGATATTTGCCTTTGCTTCTAAGATCAACCAATTAGTGGTTAAATGCTTTGGAACCAGACCAATCCAGATTGGAATTCTGGCTCTGCTACATATTTTCTATGTCAAGTGAGAATCAAAAGAAGGTGCAATAAGATCAGGTATCATGTGCCAGGCATCATATGCTTAATATGTGATGGCTGCTTTATCAGGGAGCTGCTATAACAAAGATGAAGAGAAGGAGAGGGGAAGATTTTTCTGGGTCAAGTGACAGCATGCACTGAGGTAGAAGGGCACTGTTAGAGAACAGTAAGTTCAACAGTGTGTGAGGGGGAGGATAACTGGAGCAGGACGGAGGGGAGGATATGGTCTGAAGGTCAGGGTATAGCCAGGCCATGAAGGACTGAACTAAGAACCTTGAACTTGGTGTATCCTGTGGTGGTGCATTCCTACTGCAGGCTCCTAAGCAGGGCAGTGATGTCTGAAAGGTTTTTAGGAGGACTGCTCTGATGACAGGATGGAAGAGGTTTACAAAAAGGATTGAGAGTCCAGTAACTTGGCTATGGTAGTAGTTCAACCTAGAGACAATGAAGGTATATATCAAGGTGGTGGCTGGAATGTAGAGAGTACTCTGATCTGGGTTACCTCTCAGAGAAGTAATCAGTAGGATTGGTGGCACCTTGACTAAGAGACCTGGTGAAAAGGAGCAGTTGAGGATGGTTCTGAAATGTCTAGCTTAGTATCTGGTGCATAGTATTGCCATTAATGGAAAGAGGAAATACGTGAGGGAGAGGTATTTGTAATGAGTTAGAAAGTGTGGACGGTGGCTGCTTTATTTGGGGGAAGGCAATGATTCTCAAAATGTTTTGAGGACTCTTCTCATTGCAAGTTTTCTTGAGCATTCTCCAGTATATTTTTAATTATTTATATATTATATGCCTACAGCCATACCACTGTGGTGTCCAATCCCATCAGATTTTGGAAGCTAAGCAGAGTCAGGCCTGGTTAGTACTTGGATGGGAGGCTGCCTGGGAGTACCGAGTGCTGTAGGCTTGGGAGAAAGATGCAGCAGCCCCCAAAAAACTCCCAAAAAACAGTCAGCCAATGAAAACCCTATGAATAGCAGAGAAGTACTGACAATAGTGCCGGGCATGGCGCAGTGTTGGTTCATGTTTCATCTGTTGTACACAGGGTCACTATGAGTCGGATCCAACTGGGTGGCACAAACATAAACACATGCAATATTAGCTTAATATGTGTATGTATTAGAAAACAGACACAAAATTTTAAAAAACAGATAAGATAGAATAAACATATAAATCTAAGTCATAGTTTTCCCCCCACAAGCCACTAGTCCATAGTTTTGGGTACCAAGTGGGATGTGTACAATCCCCATTAGACTAACTGGAGTTTGAGAACAACTGTCAGGCCACCTGCAGAATTGTGGAGTAGGGAGGTGGTAGATTGTCTTGACCTTGAGGAAAGCTTAGGAACCTTCCTTTCTCCCCAGACCTGTTCTTCCCCTCTTCTCTGGAACAGGTATATTTGTGAAATTTTCTTAATATCTGTAGTGCTTTGCTGTAGAAGATCATAGTTACTCAAAGAAGCAAGGTTTCACAGTTTTGGCACAAACTTTGGCTACAACACAAAGCACCTTTCCTCTCAAAACCTGGCTAATACTGGGATAGGGTGTGCTCTGCTAGAAGTCCCAGTCAAGCTGGACCTAGGGGAAGATGCTTATGTGGTCTGGCTAGCCACAGAGGAGTTTAATCCTGACCTCTTCTCCCAAAGATAATAGAGCGAGTGTGGTAGGGTCATTCAATAGCTGAGACACATGCCTGGGGGCTCTTACATTTAAAGTTGATGTCACTGCTAATACACTGCTTGAGTGTATCCAAAGCCCTGCTTTTCTATTTCAATTTCCTTTGTGGTTATGTGAGACCAGCTGTGACAGTCTGTTATACATAGATGGCTAGTGTTGCCAGATTTTAATTTGGAGAGTACAAAACATAATTTGGACTTCCAGTAGGAAGTTGGGGTAGGATTTAAACAACTCTGGAGGTCTGTGGCGAGTGGACAGGGAGGGCGAGAGAGATTTAATCAGCTTTCACTCAGGCAGCCTGTTGACAGATTTCTAGGCTGACTTAATCAAAGCACTTGTTTCTCAGGTAAGACCTCTGAACTCTTTGGACCTGATTCCACGTTACTTCATCCTGTCCATTATGTTATGTTGTTGTTGTTAGGTGCCGTCGAGTTGGTATCCGACTCATAGTGACCCTCAGAGGGTTTTCAATGGCTGACAGTTTCAGGATTGCCTTGGGAGTGGGTTGCCAGGCCCTTCTTCCATTTTTGCAGTGTGGGGAATTGAACTCGGGACCTCAGAGACTGCAGCGCAGTGCTCTACCAACTGAGCTAAATCCCAGCCCATTTTGTTATGCTTACAAAAGAAAATGAGCATGGACACCCAAAAGAAGATATCTGCCCCCACCACTTTCTTTTTGTCCAGACTGAAGTGGAGAAAAGGAGTGAGTGGCAGAAGTTGTGACTTTTCAGTCCATGTAAGCTCTGGTACCTTGTGAATCAGCTTCCAGTCTCCAATGAAGCTAATAATTAAAATCTGCCTGGTACCCAGACTCAAAGTGGACGACGATCATAGCGACAAACCTCTAAGTCATAAGCCCATCACCCTCCTGAGCTGCAGCAACAGTGCAGAAGTCAGTGAGTACTGTACTGTAATAGATTCCATATGTTGTATTAAAGAAGGGCTTAAAATGATTGGATTTACAGATCACCATACTTCTGTAACAAAAATTTACATATGTGAATAAAAAGTGAAAGAATTGACTGTCAAATTTTTGCTTCTGTTCTGTCAAGTTTTTGCTTCAGTTTTCTTCCTCTCCTTCTTAATAGTGGCACGGTTGTTTATTTAGCCCTGGAAGTGCAGGACCAAGGAAGTGTGATAGGCCCCAGAGAATGTGGAGGAGCTGTAAAGTAGAAGAGGAAGAGAGGTGGAAGCAGCTGACTCTCAGCTTGGTAGAGGAGGTAGCACAAGTTTCCCATAACCTTCTTGCTTTTCCTTTGCTATATTATTGAGGAGTTAGGTTTTCTTTCTCTTTTTTAAATTGCTGTTTCATTCTGTTTTTTGAGATAAGTTCTCACCATTTAGCCTAGTTTGGCCTGAAATTCACTAGGTAGTCCAGGCTGGCCTCGAACTCACAATCCTCTTGCCTGAACCTCCCTGGTGCTGGGATTATGGGTGTGAGCCACAATGCTGGCTTTAGCACACTTTTAGCACAGCCATAAGTTTGTGAAAGGACAGGATAGGATGGAAAGGAAAGCTTTATTCTGAGTTAGATCTGTTTCCAAATTTGGACTCTGCTCTATGACCTTGGACAAATGACTTAGATTCTCTGAGCTTCAGTTTCATCTTAGGAAGGACTTCTACTTACCTCATAGAGCTCTCCATGTGATGTGCGTGTGCATCTCTCCTAATACTTATCCTGTCATTTCAAAATGTATCTCTTTCCTATAGGATTGAACACTTCTCAGTAATTTGGATTAAGAACTCTCAGCAAGTAGACCAATTAATGGAGGACACATGATATTTATCTTTCTTTTGCCTGGCCCCATACACGCCTAACATAAGGATGGTTGTTGTTGTTAGGTACCGTGAGTTGGTGTCCAACTCATAGCAACCCTATGTACAACAGACGAAACACTATTGTCAGTGCTTCTCTGCTATTCAAAGGGTTTTCAATGGCTGGTTGTTTTTAGCTGGGGAATGGGTTGCCAGGTCCTTCTCCCAAGCCTACAGCACCTGTGTTCCCAGATGGTCTCCTATCCAAATACTAACCAGGTCCGACCCGGCTTAGCTTCTGAGATCTGATGGGATTGGACATCATAGTGGTATGGCGTAGGCAACATCAGGATTAGGCTATAATTAAATAAGATGTTGGGGACTTCCTTTTCCCTCCTGTGCACAGCATGAGACTAGGTATGACTTGTTGTTGTTGTTGTTGTTGTTAGGTGCCGTCGAGTCGGTATCCGACTCATAGCGACCCTCATAGGGTTTTCAATGGCAGACTATTTCGGGATTGCCTTGGGAGTGGATTGCCAGGTCCTCCAGGTGTGACTTAAGCAACCTATATGTCATATCCCTGCAAGTTTGCCACCTTGATGTGGTTAGTCAGATTGGCTCATTGCCGCCCCCCCACCCCAGGTAGGAAATCAGGAAGACTCAGTATTATATTTGCACAGTAGCTCTTGTGCTAAGGAGTCAGAATGTAGAATACAGCCTCATTTAATTTCTGTTTTGGTTTACTAGAAATAAGAAGGAATTTGTAGCAATAAAAAGATGGAGAAATGTAAAAAGTCCTATTAAAGTTTAAAGAGGGCAAACCAAAAGAAAGAGAAAAGAAACTGCAACCCCGTTGGAATGAAATGCTGACATAGAATGAAATGATTCTCTTTCCTCTCAGACAGACACTGGAATGCATTTCATGTGGACTCTGAAATGAAAACCAATACGGAACCCAATGCTCAGGCCCTATATTCCATCTCCTACTAGTTTGCTGGTATAAAAACTGACACATTTCACAAATTTGGCTATCAAATACAGTCTGTATGTGGAAAAGGGGCAGGTAACATGGGCCAATTAAACTATAGCAGTATTTGTCAAAATTCTCTCCCTTAACCTTAGTGAAAACATCATCAGGACCTAACACAGAAGCCCTGCAGATGAACACAACTCATTTAATGCAGGCTTTGAAAAGACTGTGATGGATGGCGGGTGCTATTCTGAAAGCCTGATGAGAAATCCAGGCTTGGCACTGCTAGAAATATTTGCAATTTGAAAGGAAAAGTAGGCTCTAATTCAGTAGCTATTTAATATATTCCAGCAAAGTCCTCCCCATAGGCTGAGTTGAAAACACTCTTGACTGTTGCTATGCAAAGTGGTTTCCAAACATATTTTGAAATTTAAGAATAAAATTTGATTTCCAAGATAATGAGTGTAACCTCCATGGAGGTGAAATTCAATGATTGCCTCTCATCCAATGTGCACACAAATGTCTGATGCCCTCTTTATGGTATAGGACCTTTTCATGGAGCTTGAAGTGGGAGGGAGAGAAAAACATGGAAGAAAAAAGTTACTAAAGACAAATGGGTTTCTTATTAAAAACAGATCACATCTTCTTCAATATATGTGGAACATGTTCCCGTAAAAGTCGTTACTGCATTTATTGGCGAACGTGTCACTGTGTTGTGGCAAAATGAAGCCCTTGGGGGAGTTTTGTTTTATTTTGTTTTGTTTGTTAGAATCCTGTAAGGTATGGCTTTGACTTTTTTGTTGTTCTCATAGTGGGTACACAGGGCACCTGGAAACTAGCTCAGATCTGCGCAAGAGGCAGAGTCAGGAAGCAGCATTGACAGTAGCTTCCCGTTCTTGGTTTCATTGTCTCTCAGTGTTCCTGTGTTTGTCTGGATCATTGAGTTTTTGATCCCATGTGGGACAGACTTGCCATGTTATATCCCAGGTGCTGATCCAAAAAGCTGAAAAGAATGTTAAAAATGTAACATCACAGATCCTCCTTCCCTCTGTTGGATGAATATTGGACTCAGTCCCTGGGCCTTTGCACCACATACAGAGATTTATTCCTATTCCAGAAGTCAATATCCAGGAAGGACCAACATATTTAGATGAAAACAAATTGTCTGCTCTGAATATAAAGCTTCTTGTACCTACTTAGTCTAGCAAATGGATGTGTGGGTATTCAGCAGCACTAACTGGATTATTACTTGTTATGTGCCAGCGAGTTGAGTCCAACTCATAGTGGCCCTCGTAGGGTTTTCAATGGCTGATTGTTTCAGGATTGTTTTGAGAGTGGCCTGCCACATCCTTCTCCCATTTTTGCAGTGCTGGGGATCGAACCTGGGTCCTCAGAAAGTACAGAGCAGCATACTCCCAACTAAGCTAAACCCCAGCCCTTGATTATTACTATGTAAAATTAATCAGAGTCCTCTGTGTGAGGCAAGGTGTTGTCTGATCAAGGGGAATGAGATTTAGCAGTATATGATCTAAGAAAATCATGGTGTCCCTGCCACTCAGAGACTGTGAGAGTAAATAAAGATTGGCCTAGAACCAGATCACTTTACATGCCTCTCCCTGACATGTTTTCTCCTAAGAGATTTCCCCTATTTGGATCTGTCATTTTCCAGTGGTCTAGGAAAGTGACTGTAATGAAATAGATTGGATTTCTGTTTATGGCAGAAAAAAGATTGAGAACACACTACTCTTTAACCTGAAATATGGGAAGGCCAGTCTGTTGGGAAGTTGGTTAAAGCTGCACAAGGACTGGTAAATTCAACAGGTTTCTTTCCCCAAATCTAACATTTTTAGATTTTTGCTTTCCCGCCATGAGCATCCCCCCTCTAAATCCTCACAAGGTCTCAGATTCCTGGGAATTCAGGTGTTGGACTTCTGTGTGATGCCATTTTGTAAGTGGAAGCCAGGTTCTTGGAGGCTCGCTGGAGAGAGGGGATGGGAGCGCATAGCTCCTTCTGGGGTCAGGCACTTGAGAGAAACGAGGGGCTTCTTCTTCAGTCTCTCCTGATATGAGCTGCTCCTGAGGCTGCCCTGGCGGTGAAGCGAACCATGGGAAGTGCCAGCCTGGGACCTGGCAGGGTGAGTGGTGACTGTACCGTGGTGGGGGCCATGCTGTTCATGTAGCTGTTGTTCCTGTCCAGACCTAAAGGATGAATCACCCTGACTCAGCTTCACTTCCTTCAGCTTGGAGGTGAAAAGTAGCCTGGAACTGTTCAGCTGGGTGCTGCTCCCCTAGTGGTTTTTGCATTTTGCCTTTATTCCGCCAGTTAAACCTGGAGTTTACAGAATTGTGATACATTTGAGCCTGGGACAGTCATGTGATTTACAGTTTTGTCTCATTTTGAGCTTTTCAGCAACATGATCACTGAGGTGTTTGGTCATAATAAAATTTCAGTCCATAAAAACAGGAGGTCTCTAGGATTCCCTGTATCTCCCCCAGAACACTGAAGGGCTCATTGTGACTTTAGCCTCTGTTTTGTGTACGGAGCTTCTCCCTCCTCCCATGGCTGTCTTTCCTGATGGGTTACCAGACTGCCACACTGAATGGAGACCAGGAAGGGAGCCCAAGTGTTTCCTGGGGTCAGCTCACCACGTTGAGCAGGAATTGCTGAGCAAAGAGCAGCATTTCTCTAGGGAGCCTCACAAGGGCTGTACAAACTCAGTCTGGGTTTTTCTTATTTTTCTTTATTATTGAGAACTTCTGCCAAATACTATAAATGATCAGGAGGAAGTACATATGGTCTGAAGTCCACTGGGACCAGCTTTTAAAAAATATCAACTTGAATCAAGCAGGAGTGCCTTGCACTTCTTTCATTTCTTACACTTAGCAGGAGACACTTGCTCTCAGAGAATCAGTTCTAACTCCACAGACACTATTGTGCAATCTCGCTCAACATTCAGTGAGACCTTTATGTAATGAAAATTCCTTTGAAAACTGTTGCCCGATGATTGACATTTATTCCAAGGTACATCATAAGGGTAAATGCTAATCCCTTATTCTAGTGAAGTGTTTTCAAATTAGAAATGATTGTTTTAAAAGAGTGATGGAGTTTTTTTTTTTTTAATTGAAGCAGTGTAATAGGTTTATGTCTGGTCTTGCTCCTAAAAAGTTGGCAGTCTACCAGGAGAAGTCAGAGTAAGTTGTGGAAAGCAAAGAAAGCAATGTACAGAACATAGATAAGTTGCCATATATAGACTAAACATGCAGTTGAGATCCCCAAAAGGAAGAGATTATGTGGATTTGTTGCAGCTTTTTGACATCTACTGCCACTTCAAATACAACCAACATTTAGCATTGCTATGAAATAAAGTGATGTACCTCCTTCCCTGCTACAGATACTACCCCACTAGGACTCTCTGCTGTGGTTTCCTGGGGTCCCTCCTGTCTGATGCCTGTCAGAACCCCAGTTTCCTTCCTTGTACACAAAGCTTTGATTCCAGACAGGTGTTCTTTCTCTATTTTCAAAAGGAGTAGACTAGGGAAACCACTGTATTGTACCTCCTACAATTGGAAGGCTGTATATTGAGGCCTTCCTGGATCCTCTAATTTGTAGGTACCCCAATAGCAATCATGGTTAGAGAACTCCACCACTGAGCTAGCATTTGGACACTGAGGATGGTGATCATGTCCAAA
This sequence comes from Pedetes capensis, assembly GCA_007922755.1. Lineage (NCBI taxonomy): Eukaryota > Metazoa > Chordata > Mammalia > Rodentia > Pedetidae > Pedetes > Pedetes capensis. Next base: position 12,042 of record VMDO01024140.1, read on the forward strand.
TACCAGCTTTATAGAACTGCAGCAAACTTATAATTGACTAAAGATGAGGGAGTGCTGCATAGTCCCTGAATAGTCAGAACTCATATGTTATATCTGTAGAGGCCAGGGGACTATTAAAATATCATACTTTTGTTTGACTTTTGAATAGGGAATGTATAATATGGGAAGAAGTACAATTTATGAGTGATCTGAAGAGCCATAACCTTTCACTGTTTTGTTTAGCAATGTAAGTCCTTCAGATCCATTGAAAAAATAATCAACGCATATTAGGTTTGCTTTCACATTTGGGAGAAGGTGAGTGCTTTGTTTTATAACTCTAAGGTCTTAGAGCCTTGTAGTCTTTATGTTCATATTAGAGGTGAGGAAACTGAGGTTATGAAAGGTGAAGTGGCTTTCCCAGGATTACACAGAGAATCAGATGTACCCTGGTGATTTGAACTCAGGTCTGCTGATTAGAATTTCACTGTTCTTTCCACTGATTCTGAACCTTTGTGTAAAACAAGGACTATTCCTGATAGGTGGAAGAGTTGAAGATAGTAGGGGAGAAAGATAAACAAATATGTCTTTATCTGGACAGGACCTTAGCTCATTAGGAAGAAGAATGAGGAGGAGAACAGCTGGGAGTAAAGAAATAGCAGAAAGACAAATAATCATGGGACAGGACTGGAACAGGGCAAATGCCAGACATTTTCAAGATTAGAAGAAATCTGAGTTGAGTTCAAGAAAATAAAAAGATTTTTTCAGGTAGAAGGTAAGAGTTTATGTGCATAAAAGTCATGAATCTGAAATCCTGTATTTTTTATATATATAAGGGACTCTGTAGGGGCAGAAGAGAATCCTGGCCCTAATACATAAAGAAAAGACACACTAAAGCATCTTGATAAGGCTCTGAATATTAAACACTTTTTTCTTTTCAAAAATATTTAAAGAGAGGGAGGAAAAAAAAGATAATGATTTATGAGGGTTGTCTCATGTCCTATTTATTATCCTAGGAAGGAAAGTCAAATTCAGTATAGTACAGATTGATTTACAAACAAAGTCCAGTGTAGGGTTAAAGAAATAGAGACTTGAGAGAAATTGTACCTTTGCTCTTAGTTTAAATTCATGTTTTAAAAAGTTTATCTACAGGAGTCATGGTTAATTTTTATCAAATGACAAGAACAGACATTAATAAATGGCAAATTTTTGTGTTCTTAGATTGCCACTCAATACTCTGCTTTCAAGATTTGCCCCTAAGAAGGCGCTCATTGGCAGTTAATGATCATTTAGGGGATGAAGCCATAATTAATTAATTGTTATAACCACAGAAAATGTGATGACTGACCTCCAGTCAATGATTATGTTTGAAAGAATAGAAGAAATAAGTTATCAAGATGATTATAGATAATATAAGCATAGTGTTAGTAACTTTTTTTTTTCTTTACAGTACTAAAGGTTGAACCCAGGGCCTTGCCCTTGCATGCTTTGCAAGTGCTGGACCACTGACCTGCATGCCCAGCCCATTTTTTTACTTTTTTTTTTTTTTTTTAGATTTGTTGTTAGGTGCCGTCGAGTCAGTATCCGACTCATAGCGACCCTCGTAGGGTTTTCAATGGTTGACTGCTTCGGGATTGCCTTGGGAGTAGATTGCCAGGCCCTTCTCCCATTTTTATGGTGCTGGGAATTGAACTCAGGACCTCAGAGACTGCAGTGCAGTGCTCTACCAACTGAGCCAAATCCCAGCCCTTTTTTTGAGATAGGATCTTGTTAAATTACACAGACTAACAACAACAACAACAACAACCTCAGGTCTTGAACTTGCGATCCTCCTGCTTCCGCCTCCCCAGTTGCTGGGGTTACAGGCGTGTGCCACCATGCCCAGCTGTTAGTAACTATTTTAAAAAGAATTTATAGACATCAAAAGCACACATTTCAAATAAAGAGTTTCATGTAAGGAAATACATACTTTCTCATTGGTAATAATCATAATAATAATTTTTTTCACCAATTTTTAACTACTATCAATTTCTTCAATTTTTAAATTCTGATTAAACTGACCTTTAGATTTAACTTAACTTTGTTGTTGTTGTTAGGTGCCCTTGAATTGGTGTCTCACTCATAATGACCCTATGTACAGCAGGCAAATCAGTATTGTTAGTGCTTCTCTGCTATTCATAGGGTTTTCAGTGGCTGATTTTTTTTTTTTTGGGGAGGGGGGTGGGTTGTCAGGTTCTTCTCCCAAGCCTACAGCTCCTGGTGTTCCCAGGCGGTCTCCTATCCAAGTACTAACCAGACCCAGCCCTGCTTAGCTTCTGAGATGTGACGCCGCAGTGGTACAGCTGCAGGCAACTAACTTTAGAAAATCTTAACTTAAAAAAAACCCTTCAGATTTGGTGGAGATGTTAAAGGCACTAGAGTGACCTCAGAAACCCTTATATGACTTTTTTTTTTTTTTGGTAGTGCTCGGGATTGAACCCAGGGCCTCGTGCTTGCATGCTCTGCAAGTGCTGGACTACTGAGCTGCACCCTCAGCTCATTTTTTTACTTTTTGAGACAGGGTCTCGCTAAGTTATGCAGACTGCCTCTGGTCTCAAACTTGCAATCCTCCTGCCTCCACCTCCCGAGCCGCTGGGACTACAGGCGTGCACCACCTCACCTGGCTCCTTATATGACTTTTCTCACTGAAATCATTTCTCTGTGGCAAACAGGAACATCTCTCTTCCATTCTACCACAATTGTCTTTCCTGCATTAGTTTTATTCCTCTGCTTAATGTAATAGAGACAATGTACAATCACAACCCTTTTATACTTAGAAAAAAGTTTTCAAGCAATTTTATCTTTTAATTTTTGAGAATAATTTTGTTTCTGTGTTCTCTGGTCAGATATTTCCCTTCCCCCACTCCAGGGCCAATTTAAGGCTGATCTGACTACCCAGTGGTTTAAGAAAGGTTCTGCCTTTGGTATTGTGTTTTAGGATGGCAGTTCTTCAACACTGATTAAAAGAACTTATAAGGCTCATGATATTTTAGACTCATTCTTAACTAGAATAGAAGTTTTGCCTTTCAGGTCTGCTGTGATTGCATCTTGACCCATGATACTATTGAGTGGGCTCATGTGAGTGGAATTTACATGGAATGTGGCTTGTAAGCCTTGACCATGTGTTTTAAGAAACACATTAGTAATTGAACTTTAAGATCCACTGCATAGCAGAAATAGAGGATGGTCATATGTGCCTCCTGTTTTAATTTTAACAAAAATCAACTCCACTATATAGGCTTCCAGCTCTTCTTAGGAGAGTCGGTTGTTGTTGTTAGGTGCCATTGCCATTGAGTCAGTGTCCAACTCATAGTGACCCTATGCACAACAGATAAAACACTATTGTCATGCTTCTCTGTTATTCATAGGGTTTTCAATGACTGATTGATTTTTGGGAGTGGGTTACTGAGTCCTCCCAAGCCTATAGCATCTGGTGTTCCTACGTGGTCTCCCATCCAAGTACTAACCAGGCCCGACCCTGCTTAGCTTCTGAGATCTGATGGGATCAGACACCACAGTAGTACAGCTACAGGCAGGAGAGTCAGTAAGAAACCTATAATGCATTATTAAAAGAAAGTATGAAATGGAACGTTAGACTTGAAGAGGAAAAGAAAAGTCAGCAACAGGACTGGTGGCATAATTTGTGGGGCCTAGTGCAAAATGTGTGGGAGGACCGGGCAACCCACTCCTCACCCTCTGCTCCCCCCCACAAAAACAATCCACCTTTGAAAGCCCTATGAGTTGCAGAGAAGCACTAACAATAGTGTTTCACCTGTTGTATATGCTGTCGCTATGAGTTGAACACGGACTCAAAGGCATTAACAACAACAACAACAAGAAGTGCAAGATGAAAGCACAAGGCCCTTGTTCAAAAATTAAGAATGTTACAGCAGGGATAACAGAGAAACAAGCACAGGACTCTTTCGGGTGTAGAGTCCTGTGTGACTGTGCAGGTTGTATACCTGTAAAGCCTGCCTTGATCAGAAGTTGGACTGGAGGTAGGAAAGAAAAGGAATGACCTATTTTCCCATGATGTTTTCTTCTCTTCACTCTCCCATCCTCACCTAGGTGCTCATCCGATGTGAGCCTCTCTCCAGGGGTGCTGTTGTGTCAGGAGGGGAACCCTAATGCTAGCCCTAGTGCATGGGAGAGGGCGCTAAGGGGAAAATTGCGTTCTACCAGGGTTGGGGAGTAGCCGGAGCCAAAGGCCTTCTGAATTGACCTGGGAGACCATATGAACTTGGGAGGTACAACTTCTGAGCAGTATAGTAACTTTACTTAGCCCTCTGAATCTCATTTTTCATTGTGGTAAAATGGTGGTATCTACCTTGTAGGGTTATTGTGTGGATTAGAGACCATGGGGGAAATTCCAAGCACAGTAGCTGGTATATAGTGAGAGCTCAATGTATGTGCTAAGTGAGTAGACAGGATGGCTGGACTGCATCTTAAGTATTTTGGACATGTAGTCAGGAGGGAGCAATCCCTGAAGAAGGACATCATGCTTGGGAGAGTGGCAGGTAAACGAAAAAAGGGAAAACCCTCCACTAGATGGATTAACATATTGTCTGCAATAATGGGCTTAAACATAAATAAGATTGTGTGCCTGGCACAGAATTGGGGAGTGCTTCGTTCTTCTGTACATAGGGTTGCTATGAGTCGGACCCTACTCAACAGGACCTAACAACAACAACAATGGATATGCTGCAGTGAGTCTCGGAAAGGGTGGAGGATCTCAAAATACTTGAAGAGCCTGGTGAGAGCTGTCTGCCTCTCTGCATCCCTCTTTAGTTCCTGAGTGCTTTGGAACCGTCTACAACTCGGAATTGCATCTTCTTCCCAAATAGGCCAAGGAGCAATCTGTGGGAAGTCTGTCCACAGTAGAGTTCAGTCTCTAGCACTGAAAATGTGCCAACTTTCACCCACATTGTAGAGATGAGAGAGCAGCTGTGGGTAGACAGTAGGGTGAGAGCTGTGGGGTCACTGGGTTACATTCTGTTCTGAGATTTTGTAATTCATCCACTTTATCCAAGTATGTTTCTGTGATACACAAAGGATACAGCCAAAACCATTTTATGCAGTTTTCCCACTTTGTTTTGATTTATTATTTGGTGTTTATAGCATTATCTCCTATAACAACAATGGAATTTCCTTCCCTACTAATCTGGCTTGCTTCCATTTTGCCTGTTTATTTTAATTTCCTTCTTTTGGCTTGAAACCTCCATGACTCTGCCTTGTTTATTTCCCTGCATGTATGTGTCAGCATCATTTATTAGTGCATCTACTCAGAAGAACTTTGTTCATTAATTATGAGGGTTCTGTTTCCTGAGTCCCATGGGAGCATATGCAGTACTTCATGATGGCTTTGGTTATTGGTGTCCTCATTGCTACTCTCTGCAAGCAGATGAGTTTGCTCTCCATGGTTTACAATGTGCACATAAATCCCCAAGGGAGAGAGGTAACGCCTCTGTAGAAGGCTGTTGTCTCAAATCCTCTGAGCTGTTGCCCTGTTCCTTTTACTGATCTTGCTTTCCATTTATTTTTATTTGGGCAGCAGGTTATATAAGCATAAGGCCTGCCTTTTGCAAGTATACTCTTAATTCCCTAAAGATATTTCCATGGGGGCTGGGGGTTAGCTCAGTTGGCAGAGTGCTGCTTTGCACTCTCTGAGGACCCAGGTTCAATCTGTAGCACTGCAAAAACAGGAAAAGGACGTGGTAATCCATTCCCAAAGCAACCCTGAAACAATCAGCCATTGAAAACCCTATGAGGGTCACTATAAGTCAGACCCAACTCCATGGCACCTAACAACAACAACAACATTTCCATGGAACCACTGTTTTTAACTAATGAGCAATTCCATCTTGCATTATTAGCTGCTTGGGATGCATAATAAATGCTAGACTTGTTCCCTCCCTCATTTTTATATAAAGAATTTAGCCCAGAGCTGGGCATGGTGGCGAATGCCTATAATCCCAGCAGCTCGGGAGGCGGAGGAGGGAGGATCGCAAGTTCAAGACCAGAGGCAGTCTGTGTAATTTAGCAAGACCCTGTCTCAAAAAAAAAAAAAAAAAAAAAGTTAAAAAAATGTGCTGAGGGTGCAGCTCAGTAGTCCAGCACTTGCAGAGCATGCAAGTGTGAGGTCTTGGGTTCAACCCCCACAAAAAAGAAAAGAATTTAGCCCAGTAAACTAATAAAGTTAAAAGAAGAGATAATTTGACTTTCCACTTGTTATTTGAATACATTAGCAAAATACTACCTCATATTTGCTGGATTCTCAGATTTATTGAATGATTGAATGAACCAATTCATCTAACATTTATCTAGTACTAACTCTGTATATGATGGGAGAAGTACCTGGCAGCCCAGTCCTGAAACAATCTGCCACCGAAAACCATATGAATAGCAGAGAAGCACTGACATAGTGGTGGGGCATGGCACAGTCTCAGGAAGTGTTTTGTTCTTTTGTACACAGAGTCACTATGAGTTGGACCCGATTAATAGCACTTAATAACAACAACTATATATGACACTATCTCTAGTCCCAAGATGTTTATAAGACTTGAAGGCAGAAAGAGAGTTGAAAATAATAAATAAAAAAAAAATGTTATGGGAGACATAGTAGAAGTTCATCCAGAGTATGTGAGGAAACAAAGGAAGGTGCCCTTTAAATCTCTTGGGGTAGGGATTGAAGAGAATGTATCACAAACAAAGGCTGAAGGTACTGGATGTATTTGGGGGCCATATGTATTTTCATATGGCTAAAACTGAGTGGCTGAGGAGGCAGCAGTATGGGTAAGAGGAGGAGATGGGAGAAGCAGGATATGAAGAGTGGTTAGGTGCTGTGTAAAGGAGTTTGGATTTTATTCTCTAAGAAAAATTGTGGGTTGGGAGAACATCATTAACAGATTTTGTTTTTAAAGAAAAATACCCTGAGAAAGGTAGATTCATGGGGTCTTAAATGGAGGCAAGAAGATTCTGTATGGCAGTGTAGTGCTGAATCATGCAAGATATGAAGAGATTCTGAGCAAACCAGTGGCACATTGAAAGATGTCGAGGAAATAGACCTTATAGTAGTAATGTAAATTTTAAAATCTTGTCTTATAGCAACTGCCAGTGAAACTAAGTCCTAAGAATACAATGTAGCCAAAAATAAAGAGAATCTTCCTCTGTACTTCTATTGCAGTTTTTTTTCCTTTCTTTTTTGGTGGTACTGGGACACTAACCCAAGGCCTTGTGCATGCTAGGCAAGCACTCTAGCACTGACCCACCCCCTAGCCTTCCAGTACAGCTGCAAAACACGATTAATGTGCTGTTTCACACATTACATTCTAATATGCCACATTGTTAGTACTTGTTTACAACCTTTCTGCCATGGAGCTCTAGCTGCTCAGGGTCAAGAACCAAACCACTGAATTATTTGTGTATGCCTAGCATGGAGCCTTGTATACACAAGTGCACAGTGGATGTTTGAAAAGTAAAACCACTTATGCTATAGCCAGTGCTCCTTCCACACTACCATGTGACATGGAAATATCAGAAGATCACTCACACTTCCTTTCTCATCCATCCGTTTCTATCTCTTCTCCTGAGGGGGCCTGAGCAAAATGACAAGCAAATATAATAAGCAGATGATACTTTTGTTTTACTTTAAAATCTAGATCAGTGTCCATTATCAAGATACGTTCCTGTAGCCAAAAGGAGCAATAAGAGTTGATGTCTGCTGTAATGTTGTCATCAGTGATTTCATTAGCCACAAGTCATGCACAATGATTTTCTTTCATAGCTCTTGTCATGTTATTAAAGTTTTTAACTTGGATCATACTATATTCTTCTGTACAGATCCGTAATGCCTCCTGCCTGCCTCTTTCAAGATGGAGGAGAAACCTGTGGGAGAGCCTACTCAAGTGGTGTCTAAAGTCAAACTTTCCACCAAGGTAGAAAGCAGTGGACACTGGCTGGTGGAAGATCATGCTCGAATATGGGATGTTTTAAAGACAGAGGAGGTAAGACGATGGTAAATAACACAATTGGTACAATGATGAATTTACTCATACCCGAGAGTATAATTCCTACTGTAGCCAGCACCACAGGCCAGCTTAGCAAGTCTTTATTCAAGGTCCATACACACAGCCATGACCAGAGAACAGTAAGTCAGGGTTATGTCCCTTGGACATTAACGACTATCCAGTGATTCAGGTGAAGAAGGTGGCCCTGCAGCCCAGGCTTAAAAAATAATGATCTGGGTCTCACACTCATCTAATCTGCACCTTGGCCTCTGCTATCCCCAGTGGCCTAGCTGGAGGCATTCCTCTTCCTTCCTTTTTTGTCAAGGCTGCCTTTTCTGTGTCTCTTCTCTTTTTCAATTCTATTATTGCTGAAGCTGGGGCTGGGATTTAGCTCAATTGGTAGAGCACTGCTCTGCAGTGTCTAAGGTCCCAGGTTCGATTCCCAGCACCACAAAAATGGGAGAAGGATGTGGCAATCCACTCCCAAGGCAATCCTGAAACAATCAGCCACTGAAAACCCTATCGCTATGAGTCGGACACGACTCGACGGCGCCTAACAACAACAAAATTATTGTTGAAGTTTCATTTTGACTCATATCAAGTGCTAGTATTTGTGTGTGTGTGTGTGTGTGTGTATGAGGCCATTGAAAACTCTATGAATAGCAGAGAAGCACAGCAATAGCATTTCACCTGTTATATATAGGTTCTTGGGCCATTGGAACTGGCTTGTGGGAGGAATTTGGAAAGTTTGGAGATTCAGACTAGAGAAGCCCTACCATGCTATAAAAACAGAGCAGAAAGAAGTGAAAAATGTGCAGTTTGGCCAGAAAAAGAGCCCATTTAAAGTTGCAGATAAAGTAACTGTGGTTATTAAAGAAATCACTGCCATTAAATGGAAGCCCAATGAAATATCAGGCAAGGTGGTTTGAGAGGAAATCAGGAATTGGCCAGACCCCACCCATTGAAGGTTACAGGCTGTGAAACCACACATGTATTTGAGAGACCTTCCTTTAGTAAGACGGCACCTCCAAGGCATCTTACTGGAAAAGAGCTGCTTAGGAAATTGCTTTCCCAACCCGCTTGGCACATAGAAGCTGATGCAGCCATGATCTAAAGGGGCCCAGATGTTGCTCAAGTTGGTGGCAGAACTTGATGTCATCCATGTGGTGCCGGTTTTGCAGGCATGCACTTGCAAGAGTTATGAGGACATGGACACTTGTACCAAGGTTCCAGAAAAAGGCCTCGGAGGTTAGGCAGTGTATACCAGGATCAGATTTCCTGCAGACAGTCCCTGAGGGAGTGATATGTGAAGCTTTGAGGGTGACGCCTAAGCTTCAGTGGAGACCCTAGGATGTTAGAGAAGCCAGGAATATGGAATGTCTGCCAAGGAAAGTTGCTGGCAATGAATGGAGCCAGCCCACGAGGACTGTGTGGTTTGCAAACATCAAGGCCATAGGAGAGGAGCTGCCCAAGCCTTTTGGAACCTAGATGATGCTACCACATGTGCCAGATACCAGACATGGGACTGTAGGATACGATATTTGCCCAGCTGGGTTTTGGTCTTGCTTTGGTCCAATTCTCACCCCCGCCCCTATTCTTCTCTTCTATGCCCCCATTCTTCTCTTTTGGAATAGGAATGTATATTCTATGCCATTGTATATTGGAAGTATGTTAACTTTTTTTTTTTTTTTTTTTTTTTTTTTTTTTTTTTTTTTTTTTTTTTTTTTTTTTTTAAAGTTTGCAGGGGCTCACAGCTAAGATTACCTTGAGTCTCAGAACAGACTTTGAACTTTGGACTTACGAACAGTGTTGGGACTGTTAAGACTCTTGGACTAAATCCACTTTGTATTATGAGATGGCCATGAGCCTTTGGGGGCCAGGGGCAGAGAGTTATGTTGTTGTTGTTGTTGTTAGGTGCCATTGAGTGGGTACCCGACTCATAGTGACCCTCATAGGGTTTTCAATGGCTGGTCTGAATATAAAATGACCCTCGAGGCTTATGTTTGAATGTTAGGTCCTCAGTGGGTGACATTGTTTTGGGAGGCAGTGGAACTTTGGGAGGTAGACTTAGCTGGTGGAAGCAAGTCACAGGGAGTGGGCTATAAGGTTTTACCCAGGCCCCCAGTTCTGGTTGGTCTCTGTCTACTTGTTGCTATCATGTCAGGAGCTTCTCTCCTGTGCTCCTGCTGCTTCCTTGGCCATGCCCTCCCTGCCAACAAGGACGGAACCAATAAAACCATGAGCCAAATAAATCTTTCCCTCTGTAAGTTTTTTGGTCAGATATTTTGTCACAGCAATGCAAATGACTAATAGAAAATACAAATCAGTGTCAAGTATATTTGAGGTTAAAATATTATTTTCATTTTCAATGCAGTGATTAATCATAACTATACCATATATGCTCTTAAAATACATTTAATTTTAAATTACAAACACAGTACCTGTATTTAGTAGAAAAATATCACAATCTTTACAGAAATTTCACATATTAAAAACAAATATCTTTATAGGATCTCAGTGTCTTTTATTTTTAAAATTGAGCAAAGGAACATTGAGAGAATTGGGAGGGATATTTTGTGATGATGCAAATGTATGTGTGTACATGTGTGAGAAGGACCTGGCACCCCACTTCCAAAAAACAGTCAGCCATTGGAAATCCTATAAATAGCAGAGAAGCACTAACAATAACGTTTCACCAGTTGTACGTAGGGTCACTATGAGTCGGGCACTGACTCAATGGCACCTAACAACAACAATAGTACATTAGGTATAAGTACTTGTCAAAACTCATTGTACTATATTTATTATTTTATTATTATTATCACTACTACTACTACTACTACTACTACTACTACTACTATTTGTTTTCAGGCAAGTTCTTGCTATGCAGACCAGGTTGCCCGGGAACTTGCAATCCCCTGGCTTCAGCCTGCTAAGGATTATAGATGTGTGCCACCATGCCTGGCTGAACTGGACACTTTAAATGGACATTTTTTTATTATATGCAAATTATACTTCAATAAACTCGATATTTAAAAATGGGTGTGTAACGGAGGAACAGAGTTCAATAAATGAATTAATAATTGCAGTACAATGTGATGAATGCTGTAATAAATGTGTGCAAAGATTTTGAGAGCATAGCATGTGTAACCCAGCACTGGTAGCAGAAGAGGAAAGGTAACAGATAAAGCTGACAGGGTCCAAATAATGAAAAGTCTTGTATGCCTTGCTTGGAAATTTAGAAACTATCCTGGGGACATTGGAGAGTCAACAGAAGTTTGTAGGCAAGTGTTGTGACCTGGTCAGATTTATTTTTAAAATTGCTCAGTCAGATCTGTGTGGGAAGGCATAGAATGCTTCAAAACCACTCTAGTTCACACTGGTCTTTCTCTTCTGTGTCCACTCTGTGCTTGTTAGTGTTCAATTAGGGACAATGGTTTTTTTTTTTTTTTTTTTTTCCATGATGGTGATTTTCTCTCTCCAGTACGGACACTGTGTATCCCTGAGACCATGTCCATTAGTCTTAGTTTTACTTCAGGTATAAACTCCAAAGCACTGGCATGCTATTGATACAGGCTGAAATAAATACTTGATGATTGATGGGTGAATCGTTTTCATGATTTCATGGTAGTATGTTATTTCTCTAAACTGTAACATCAACCAAGATGTTGTTATCTCTGGGTACAAAGGAGATTCATTTTGATGCACTATTGAGTAGCACTAAAATTTAGTGGCCTTTTTTTTTTTTTGGTATTGCTGATTGAATTTACATTTGGGCCTGCACTAAACACTGGATTTATTGGTCTCAGTGTTTTACATTTGTGAGAAAGCCACCAAAATAAGCATTTTTCTCTGTGGCTATGAAACAGAGTTGTTCTCTCTCTGAGTGAGTAAAGTAGTCAAAGCCTGTATGGAGACTGGACATATGACCTCTTCCTTTCTGTCCAGCTCAGGAATGGGACCCTACATTGTCACATCACATTCTTGGAGGAGGAAATAGTAATGTGTTCATCGTATGTGCTTTGGAGATTGAATCATACTCATCTTAGAGACAGGAAGAGGGAGAGCTTTTAAAAATTAGGTGATCTTTTGGACAAGCAGTGGGAGAGCATTGTATTAAATTCTGAAGAGCCAGCCCTTTGTTGAACATTAAAGCTGTGTTTTTGATGAAAGAGCTAGGGGTCTTTATGCTTCTCAGTGGATTCCTTTTTTTGGACTGCCCAAATTTTCATATGAGGCAAAGGGATGGGAATTTACTTCCTAAGAAGTTATTAATACATAAAAATGCTTTGAACAGGAGTCTTGATATGAGGTAAGTAGATATACCATCACTCATGAGAAATGAAGTACTGAGACTGAATAATATTTAATTGGGGTCTATAAAGGAGGGAAAATATCATTTACTGAGAGTCTCCTGGCTATTAAAAACTGTGCTTGGTGCTTTCATATTCACCAATATATCCAAATGTCACAGCAATAGGAACATTTTCGTTTTACTTGTAAGAATTTTGAATTACAGAGGTTAAGGCACACGGCCAAAGATGCATAGCTGGCAAGTGACAGAGTAAGATTGAAATTCCAGTTTGACTCCTTTCAATTCTATCCTCCTTTATTTCTTTATGAAACTGCCTAGCAAACTTGTTTAAATCAATAGAATAAGTTCTACATTTGGCTTGTCTGCCCAGACTTCGACCAAGTCCAGGCGAAGGTAGCAACCTCACTCTTCCACGCCATGGTTTTTCAGTGTCTCTGTGGACAAATGCCAGTGTGCCCTTGAGTCACCACCTTCTTCCATTCCTCAAATCATTGGCCTAGTTTTTGTGACTGAGCTTCCAGTTCAGTTCCCCCATATAGTATCTTTCTTAGCCAGTTTAAGCTGCTATAATAGAGTGCTATGGACTGGTTGGCTTATAAACAACAGACATGTATTTCTCACAGGTTTGGAGGCTGGAAGTTCAAGATTAGGGTGCCAGCATGGTTAGACTCCATGATCTTCCAGGGAGTAGACAGCTGACTTCTTGCTGTGTCCTCACATGGCAAAAAACAAAAACAAAAACAAAAACAAACAAACAAACAAAAAAACTAGAGAGCTCTCTGGAGTTTCTTTTTATAAGAACATTAATCCCATTCATGAGGGCTTTACCCTCATGACCTAAGTACTTTCCAAAATCCCTGTCCCCTGATAGCATTACATTAGGGTTTATGATGTCAATAAGTGAATTTTGCCTGCAGCTGTAGCCCTGTTGCATCTGATCCTGTCAGATCTCAGAAGCTAAGCAGGGTGAGATCTGGTTAGTACTTGGATGGGAGACCACCTGGGAACACCAGATACTGTAGGCGTGGTGCCACAGACAAGCTGCAGCCTAAAATCCAGGGATTCCCGAAGGTAGATGAGGAGTCGGATGGGTAACAACAGACACAGCAGCTCGGAGGCAGTGTGACCTTGTTCCGTTTATTTCCAGATAACCCAGCCTTCTTATACAGAATTACAATTCCTTAAATCTTATGAAAGGTCAGAAAAAGGACAAGGAAGTTGATTGCATTGATGCAATCACCTGATCAATTGTCACATGAGTGTCAGGTGGTAACCAAAGTGGAAGAGGAACTCAGAGACAAATTGTGATTATTTCAAAGAAATAAACCAAGATGACCTGAGCATCTACATTTCCTGTAACAATTGACTATTCTTAACTTTATGCAAGAATTTAGGGTGGTTAACTGTCACCTGTATGTCACCCCATTGAGTCTGTTTTTATGACAAATGGGTGCTTTTGCTTACTGTAGAGCTGTCAGTACAAAGGCTTTTGTTTAAGGAGTTTACGCTGTTGGAAGTCATTCAGGGATTTCCCCTTCAAGAAAGCCTGAGGTTTGTCAACTCCCAATCTGAATTAGCATTGCCCACAGAGTCAGAAGATTGTATATTTTTCATTAATATTTAAGAAAAAGAAAAAATGAGGTTCCAAGTCCCTCTCCATGAAGAGACCGTCTTTTTGGAGGTACTATTCCCTTTTCAGAAGACTTTCCCTCTGAGGCTTAGGAGGTACTCTTCCCCTTTTGGTGGACTTTCTCTCTAATGCCTTTTCAAAGGTATTCTTCCTCATATGGGGACTCTGTTTACCCATCATGAGTGGATCTGGACCTGGCAGCGTGGGAGACGGACTTAGCAACCCACTCCCAAAAATCAATCTGCCATTGAAAACCCTATGAGCAGCAGAGAAGCACTGACAATAGTGTTTCCCTGGTTGTATGTAGGGTCACTATGAGTCGGATACTACTCGATGGCGCCTAACAACAACAACAACAACAGGTGAATTTTAGAGATACAAACATTCAATCCATATCAGCATCCCTGTGTTTCATGGATACTGCACTTCTGCACTTGACTCCATGCTATTTAAGTGGAACCCTGAAGCTCTGTTAAGCTCTTTGTAGCTCTGTCTTCTGGATAACTGAGCTGTGCTCCACATACCCAAGCTTGATTGGGTTCTGATTTTGAACTGTTTGGAACATGGATATTTTCACCAATTTCCTGAACTCCTACTGAGTCCTTGGACATTAAAGCTTGCCAGAATCACATCACATGCCTTTGTTTCGTGGTGGGTTTTTTTTTCTTCTTCTTCTTCTTTTTTTAATGAGACAGTCATGTTTGGCCATCAGATAAGACACAAGAAAAGCTTGGGAAAAAACAAAGTTTTTCACATTCTCAAGTTCTAGAGACAGGAGTCCGGGCATATCACTAAGGATTACATGGGAAAGACACATTGGCGGTCAGGAAGTGAGGGGAGATCTGGGTCACTCTTTCACTGGAGTTGCTGCAGGCAAGGCAAGACAGGGCAGGGTCAACAGTTAAGGATTGGCTAGGATAAGTAACTTCAGTGCATTTTGGGCTGCAGGGCTGGTGTCTAGCTGTCTGATTCCCAGCCCAGGATGATTAAGACAGAGGAATCTTGTCCCTTGAGGTGCACAGGCCTCATAGAAGAGGTACTGCTCTGGATTGGTTGCTTTGAATATCCAAGACATGGTCTGGCCCCTTCATCTCTAAGAATTGCCTGGCGCCCAGAGGGGCAGTCTGTCATAGCTAGAAAGATTTTAAATGATGTCAAAGCATTATAATATACAGAAAGTTTAAAAATCTTTATAGTATATCCCTTGAAACACAGCTATCACCGGGCACACACCTAAAGTCAGAGAAATCTCTAGCTCTGCTGCATCCACTTTATGTCTTTTTATTCTTCTTGCAAGCCTGGCCCTTATTGCCAGACTCCCATATTTCCCTGTGGTTAAAACTATTTGAGTTATGACACACTGCTTTCAATAATTTTCATAGTCTAAGCTACAAGGGCCTGCAGCCATAGCACTGTGGCATCCAGTCCCATCAGATCTCAGAAGCCAAGCAGGATTGAGCCTGGTTAGTACTTGGGTGGGAGATGGCCTGGGAACACCAGGTGCTGCAGGCTTAGGAGAAGGACCTGGAAGCCCACTCCCAAAAATCAATCCACCATTGAAAACCCTATGAATAGCAGAGAAGCACTGACAATACTGTTTCATCTGTTGTACATAGGGTCAGTATAAGTCAGACACTGACTTGACAGCACCTAACAACAACAATAATAAACTAAAAGGAGATAATCAGTATACCAAAGCTTTAATTATAACTACATTTCAGTGTTGATGTTAGAATATGTTCTATTATCATCTCTTAAAGGAAGGCGTCCTTGACCCCTCTGGTCAGGTTAGTGACCATTCTATGTGGTCCCATACCACTTCCATTTTTTGATTTCATTAGATTTATCCCATGAATGGTACTTGTATGTTTATATATTGCCGTCTCCCAAACTAGAATGTAAGCTTCTCAAAGATCAGACTTCTGTCATATTCATTTGTATGTGTTAAATATTATTCACAGTGTCTGGCACATAGTTTTTGTTGTTGTTGTTAGGTGCCATTGAATCAGTGTCCAACTCATAGCAACCCTGCATGCAACAGGTAAAACACTATTGTCAGTGCTTCTCTGCTATTCATAGGGTTTTCAATAGCTGATTGCTTTTTGGGAGTGGGTTGCCAGGTTCTTCTCCCAACTGGCATATAGTTGTTGTTGTTGTTAGGTGCCGTGGAGTCGGGATCCGGCTCATAGCAGCCCTCATAGGGTTTTCAATGGCTGACTGTTTCAGGATTGCCTTGGGAGTGGATTGCCAGGTCCTTCTCCCACTTTTTCAGTGCTGGGAATTGAACTCGGGACCTCAGAGACTACAGTGCAGCACTCTACCCACTGAGCTAAATCCCAGCCCTGGCGCATAGTAGGTACCTAATAAATGCTTATAGAATAGAGAAAATGTGTAGAGAGACTAAGAGCATAGACTCTGGAGCCAGACTGTGATCCCAGCCAATTCCTTACTCTGTGTTTCAGTTTCCTCATCTGTCAAATGGGTATACTAATAGGTTTGCTATGAGGATTGAGTTACAATATGTAAATTTATTAGAACAGAGCCTCATATGTAATACACAGTGGATATAGAATTTTACTATTTAATGAGTCATTAGGGGGAAGAGTACAGTTTTAGTGCATTTTCTTACAATACCACAGATTAAGGAGAGATTTATTTTGGCTCATGGTCCAAAGGGCTGGGATTTAGCTCAGTTGGTAGAGCACCGCTCTGCAGTCTCTGAGGTTCCAAGTTCGATTCCCAGCACTGCAAACATGGGAGAAGAACGTAGCAATCCACTCCCAAGGCAAGCCTGAAACAATCAGCCATTGAAAACCCTATAAGGGTCACTATGAGTCGGACACAACTCAAAGGCACCTAACAACAACAACAACAACAACAACAACAACATGGTCCAAGGTTGCAGAAGCACATCTGGTGATGGCCTTCTTGATGACAGAGTCCCAGTGAGATGCAGGGCAATATGTGGTAGATGACAGGTAGTGTGTGTGTGTGTGTGTGTGTGTGTGTATGCATGCATGCATGTGCCCCGTTTTCTCTCTCTTTTTTATAAAGCCACCAGGATTCAATCATGAGGCCTTCAGTTGAGCACCTTCTAACACATAGATTTTTTTTCCCTCTCTGAAGTTTTTCTTTCTTTTCTTTTTTAATTAAGTACTTTTGATTGTACATATTAATGGGGTTGCTGTTGTTGTTAGGCCCCATTGAGTCGGTGTCTGACTCATAGTGACCATATGTACAACAGGTGAAACACTATTTGTCAGTTCTTCTCTACTACTCATAGGGTTTTCAATGGCAGATTGATTTTTGGGCATAGGTTGCCGGGTTCTCCTCCCAAGCTTACAGCACCTAGTGTTCCCAGGTGGTCTTCCATCCAAGGACTAATCAGGTTTCATCCTGCTTAGCTTCCGAGATCTGATGGGGTCCGATGCCACAGGGCTATAGCTGCATGTGATATAGTGAGATTCATTATGGGATTTTCATTGAATTGCAACTTGTATTTTGCACTAGTTCTCTTCCTCTTTACCCCCATATGTTGCTCATCCTCCCTGTCCCAAAATCTCTTCCTTTTCCCCCTCTTATTAGTCCCCCCCACCCATGATGGGTCCCCTTGTATTTTCTAATCTTGTTTTTTTTTTTTTTTTTTGATACTGGGGGTTGAACCCAGGGCTTTGCACTTGCATGCTCAGCAAGTGCTGTACCACTGAGCTGCACCCTCAGCCCATATTTTTTACTTTTGGAGACGGTCTCGCTAAGGTACAGAGACTGCCTCTGGTCTCGAACTTGTGATCCTCCTGCCTCTGCCTCCTGAGTAGCTGAGATTACAGTCGTGTGCTACCATGCCCAGCCTAGTATTGTATTTTTTTAATGTTGTTATTGTTGTTTTGTCATTGTTAGGTGCTATCTAGTTGGATCCGACTCATAATGACCCTAGGTACAACAGACAAAACATTCCCCAACAATGTGCCATGCCTGGCACTGTGTCAGTGCTTCTTTACTATTCATAGGGTTTTCAATGGTGGATTGTTTTGGGGGTGGACTGCCAAGTCCTCCCTAGCCTGCAGCACCTGGTATTCCCAGGTAGTCTCCTATCCAAGAACTAACCAGGCCAACCCTGCTTAGCTTCCAAGATCAGACGGGAGCAGATGCCAGGATGCTATGGCTGCAGATGTGTGTGTGTGTGTGTGTGTGTGTGTGTGTGTGTGTGTGTGTTTTTTCTTTAAGGTAGATCTAGCTCCCACATATAAGTGAGAACATATGGTATTTCT
>VMDO01024141.1:0-14875 GCA_007922755.1 Pedetes capensis
CTTTTTGTCTTTTCCTATTTCCTCTCCCTTTTCCTGACATTCTCCCCCTTTCTTCTTTGTCCTTTCTTTTTTTCCCCCCTTTATTAGTAAATAATGATGGAGTACAGATTAATACAGCATTGGCCAGTATTATGAATCCAGTGTTACCCTGCTACCAAAACCAGATAAAGACATACAAAAAAAAAGAAAACTATAGATAAATTTCCTGATGAACATGAATGCAAAAACCCTTAATAAAATACTTGCAAATTGACTTAAACAACACATTAAATAGATCATACACTATGATCAAGTTGGTTTCATTCCCAGGGTGTAAGGATGGTTCAACATATGCAAGCCAATTACGGCATTTGCAGGAAAGTGGATGGAACTAGAGATCATCATTTTAAGTGAAATAGGCCAGAACTAAAAAGACAAACATCATGTTTTCTTTCATGTGAATGCTAGATTTCAGTATATATTCAATACTTGTCATGAAAATAGAAGGCGGACCATCTATAGGGAGAAAAGAAGCTAAAGAGAAGGGGATTTTTGTTATTGTTAGGTGCCATCGAGTCAGGTCTAACTTGTAGCAATCCTAAGTACTACCAAATGAAACATTCCCTGACACCGTACCATGCCCAGCACTGTCAGGGCTTCTCTGCTATTCATAGGGTTTTCAGTGGCTGATTGTTTTGGGATTGTTTCAGGAGTGGGCTCCCAGGTCCTTCTCCCATTTTATGTGGTGCTGGGGATAGAGCCCAGAGCCTCAGAAAGCACAGAGAAGTACTCTACCAAATGAACTAAACTCCAGCCCCAAAAAGATGGGGTAGAGGGAAATAAGAAGGGGTGATGGGAAAAAGGAAGAGAAATATCACATGGTTTGCTCTCAAAAGCAGAATCTGGAGAGAGAGAGAGAGAGAGAGAGGAAGAAGGAGGAAGAGGAGGAGGGGGAGGAGAAGGGAAGAGAAGAGAAAGGGAAAGAGAGAAAGATAGAGAGAAAGAGAGAGAGAGAAACAAGACATGCAAGCAGAAGAGGTACCACTGGTGGGAAGGAAGGGGGTCAGTGGGGGGAGTGGGGTTATGATAAGGCAGTGGAGGGGTAAACATGAACAATGTACACTGATATGCATGTATGGAAATGTCATAATGAAACCCATTAAGTTGCACACTAACTTTAAAAATCACTAATAAAAATGAGAACAAAAGAAAGGAACCTAGAGAAGGAGTTCAGAACATTATTGCAAAGATCATAAAGCCCACAAAGCTACCACAACAGCTTTGCACAGTAACACTTACAGAGGCTGGAGCAGGAATACAAATGGAAACGCACATACTATTCAATCTAATCACATAGATGTTAAAAGCCACATTACAGTTATAGCCTGGGACATATTCCCACCCAATACTCCACAGCCTGGGACCACTGTTTCCGTGGACAGGCTAAAGGAGTTAGGCTTACCCTGGAGTCAGCGCTACTGTCTGTGAGTCTTACTGAAAGAACAGAGCTCAGGGGACAGAACATGGGGGAAGCTGGACTCAACTCTAGGACACTTGGGCAGTGTCTGAGTGACTGGATATACCCCAAATTGATCAGGTCAAGCTACTCAAGGAGCCTGGGGAAGATCTCCATGACTCAAGATTTCCGGGATTCTAAGTGTTTCCCAGAACTCCATCACGCAAAGCAGAGGAGAAAGAGGGAATAGAGTTGTCTGGGGAAACAGGGTTGCTGTCAGAATCAAGAAGGGATGGGAGTTACAGAAGAAGAGAAAAGTTAGGAAGCAGAAAACAGATTGAGAGTTGGTTAAAAGATGGATCAAAGAAAAACTGAAAATTCTCAGAAATAATTCTTACCAAACTCGTATTTTACAGCCTCACAACCTGGCCCAATCTCGGGACAAATTATACATATAAGGAGAGAGAGAACTCTCTCTGTATAGAGTTACGTGTCACTTAATAACAGGGATACTTTCTGAGACTCACATTATTATTTGATTTTTGTCATTGCACGAGCAATATAGTGTACTTACACAAACTAAGATAGCTGCAGTGTCACTGTTGTTGTTAGGTGCTGTGGAGTGGTCTGACTCATAGCGACCCTACGTACAACAGGTGAAACACTATTGTCAGTGCTTCTCTGCTATTCATAAGGATTTCAATGGCAGATTGATTTTTGGGAATGGGTTGCCAGGTCCTTCTCCCAAGCCTACAGCACCTGGTGTCCCCAGGGAGATTTCCCATCCAAGTATTAACCAGGCCCAACACTGCTTAGCTTCCGAGATCTGACGAGATCACATGCCACAGTGGTACTGCTGCAGGCACAATGTCACTAGGTGATGTAATCTTAAGGGATCACCCGCCACCTCACATGCAGTCCATCACTGATAAAAAATTTTTATGTAACATATGACTATTAGCTCAGTTGGTAGAGCGCTGCGCTGCAGTCTCTGAGGTCCCAAGTTCAATTCCCAGCACCGCAAAAAATGGGAGCAGGACCTGGCAATCCACTCCCAAGGCAAGCCCAAAACAGTCAGCCATTGAAAACCCTATGAGGGTCGCTATGAGTCGGATACCGACTTGACGGCACCTAACAACAACAACAATGACTATGTATGTATACATACACACATGTAAATCTCCTGGCATACAAATAGTAAAGGAGAAATGAAAAATGCAATATAAATAGATAATCCCTAAAAAGTGGGCATTAGAATGTGAGCAATATAGACAGACAAGACTTTCAGGCAGCTAATCATGTCTCAGAAAAAAATTGAGATAACCTCTTCAACTGTATGTGAAGGAAAAGCCTTCCCAGTTATAAGAAACTCACAAACTAGAGGAACTCAAAACTTCACCAGCTTTGTTACTGAAAATGGACCACTTTTAAGTGCCACAGGCCATGTCCTCTTCTCTCGTTTCAAATTACTCTGGGACAATCAGAAAGAAACTAATTTGCATCTGATTACTTTTCTAAAAGAAAGAAAAGGTCAGAGCAGCTTTCGAGGTGTCCTTTACAGAGTTTCATCTACAGAATAAATACTTGAGGCAATTACCATCACACAAAAAAGAGGTTTATTTAGCTCATGGTTTTGGAGGCTGAAAGCCCAAACACCATACCTTCTGTTCTATTGAAGGCCGGGATGGATGGTAGGAGCTTATGCTGGGGGAGAATCACATGGCAAGGTGGGAGGCAGAGGGCCGGCTCACTCTAATCCCTTTTGAGGATAGGAAGGGCCCCCAAGGACTCAAGGACTTCCCACTAGGCCCCATCTCTTAAAGGTTCCACAGCACCCTCCACTACCACCACCCTGGAGACCAAGCTTTCAATCACATGGACCCTTGGGGGACACGTACACCATACCCAAAGCATAATAAGAATGGTTCTCTTGGACATGGAAAATTAGAACTTAGACCAGCCATAGTGAACCTTTTGCCCCTCCTGAGTGGTATCTATCATTTGTAGTGCCCTTAGCCATATGATTACAGCCTATGGCAGACAGACTGCAAACATTCTCCACTTGTCTTTATGTCCTCAGATTCTGCCACATTATTTTGCAATTCATATTTTGCATATGACTAAAGGAGCAGAGTCCATTTGCTCACCCCTTCAGTCTGAGCATAACCCTGTGCTTTGGCCAGTAGAGGAGGCTGAGGCCACAGGAAGCTTTGCACATTCCCACTTACTCCCTCTTATGCCTCTGAAACTGCCATGAGACCATGCCCAGGACA
The DNA here is from genome assembly GCA_007922755.1 of Pedetes capensis. Taxonomy (NCBI): domain Eukaryota; kingdom Metazoa; phylum Chordata; class Mammalia; order Rodentia; family Pedetidae; genus Pedetes; species Pedetes capensis. Next base: position 3,709 of record VMDO01024141.1, read on the forward strand.
GCCTGCAGGAGAATGAAAGACACATGGAACACAGCCTCATAAACTTGCCTGAGGCCAGCCTAAATCAACCAACAGCAGCTGACCCCACCCCAGACAAGAGCACAAGTCCCCAGATGCCCCATAGACACATGAGTGAGCCCAGTCAAGATCAGCAGAGCCACCTAATAAAGCCCCCAGACACACGAGCCATAGATCTTGTTGCATAAGACTAAACTTGTGATTGTCATACTGCATTATCGAGGCCATAGATAACAGATACAGAGTTCTAGCATTTTAACTCCACTCTTGTCTAAGGACTATGCATAAGACTAAACTTGTGATTGTCATACTGCATTATCGAGGCCATAGATAACAGATACAGAGTTCTAGCATTTTAACTCCACTCTTGTCTAAGGACTAGTCAAATAGGAAGCAAAAGAAGTTTCATGATATCTGACCACTCAACAGTTTCATGGGGAAACCAACCAAATCACTTATGTATCATCTTCCCTTTGCCCCTGTCGACGTGGATGACTCTATAACCATGGCATCTTTCCATAGTAGACCATCTCTGACCACATGAATTCGAAAATACAGAAAGAATGAGGAAATATATATGCCTGTTAAACATAGGTAGGAGTAACAGGGCATGGTTTCATTCATGTAAAAAGTTATAATAAAATATGTACATAGGCACAGAAAAGAACTTCAACATTTCCATAGCAAGGTCTTCAAAAGGATGTTGCTTAGAAATCTAGGAGTAATTCTAGGTTAATGTTCTTCTTTTGCTCATTTGTAATATCTGATTATTCTGGAATGAGCATGCATTTGTTTTGTAGTTTTAAAAAGAGAGAACCATAAGCCATGAAAAAAACAATAAAACATTAAACAAAAAAAGAACAAACACTGACATTCATCTTCAGGGTTTGAGCAGGTTATTATCATTTGTAGTTTGTCTTAAGTCACATATGAAGAATTGTTAGATGAAAATGAATTAGCTGAAATTTGAAAAGCAAGAATTGGGAAAACTGAAAAAAGAAGAGACAAAATTGCTTGCAGACATATAAATACTTGCTTGTTGTTTGTTGTTGTTAGGTGCCGTCAAGTCGGTATCTGACTCATAGCAACCCTATATACAAAGGCGAAACACTATTGTCAGTGCTTCTCTGTTGTTTATAGAGTTTTCAATGGCGGATTGATTTTTGGGAGTGGGTTGCCAGGTCCATCTCCCAAGCCTACAGCATCTGATGTTCCCAGGTAGTCTCCCATCCAAGTACTAACCAGGCCCAACCCTGCTTAGCCTCTGAGATCTGACAGGACTGGATGCCACAGGGCTATGGCTGCAGGCTAAATAGTTGCTAGGCATACTCAAATTAGCAATGCTTTAAAAATAGAGACTGAGGGTAAGCATTTTCCAATAAATTGTCACATAGAACAGAGTCAACAAACTTTCTGTAAAGGCCCAATAATAAATATTTGAGGTTTTCTGGGCCAATCTACCTCTGCTGCAACTACTACACTCTGGCATTATAGCACCAAAAAAAATGACCACAGACAATCTGTGAATGAATAGGTATGGATGTGTTCTAACAAAACTTTTATGTTGGACATGGTGGCTCATGCCCATAATCCCACCAATTCCAGAGACAGTGGTAGGATGATCACAGGTTTGAGGCCAGAAGAAGCCTGCATAATTTATCAAGACCCTATCTCAAGATAAAAAAAAGGTTTTTTTTAATGGACTAGGGATGCAGTCCAGTGGTAGAGCACTTGCAAAGTATGTGTAAAGCCCTGGGTTCAACCTGCAAGTACAGAAAAAAAAAAAAAACTTTACTTACAAAAGTAGGTGGCAGCCTAGTAGGCTGGCACATGCCTCTAATCCCAGCAACTTGACAGGCTGAGGCAGGATGATTGTGAGTTTGAGGCCAGAGGCAGCCCATACAATTTAAACAAACCTTGTCTCAAAATAAAAATTTAAAAAAATTTTAATTAAAATGGGCTGGGGGTGCAGCCCAATGGTAGAGCACTTGCAAATATAGCATACACAGGATCCTGGATTCAATCCTCAAGTACTGCAAAAATTAAAAATTAAAATAAAAATTAGGTGGCAGACCAGATTTGGCCCACAGTCATAGTTTGCTTACTTCTGGCCTAGACAAGATTATCATAGTAATCATAGCTAATAATCATGTTAACAATAACACATATGTCATAATAGTGTAGCGTTTTCTCTACCCAGAGACCCCTCCTACCTTTATCTGCTATCAAAATCTTTTTCCTTCTTTATGTCTGAGATTCCTCTTCTAAGGTAAGCAACCTCAGGCTTCTTGGAAGGGTGTTCTAATCGTCTTCCTCCATCAGACTAAGAGCACCTAAGAGCGAGATTATGTCTTAATTATTTTTATGTACCTAGAGCCTTGTGGAGAAACTGGGTCACAGTAGCTGGTCAATAAATGAATGCAAAGCGAATGATTCAAGGAATCATATCCATGTCAAGAGAATAAGATAGCTGAGCATGGTGGCACATGCCTGTAATCCCAGTGTTCAGGATGCTGAGGCAAGAAGATTACAAATTTGAGGACAGCCTGAGCTAAATTGGGAGATCCTGTCAGAGAGAGAGAGGAGAGAGAGAAAGACAGAGAGAGAAAAAGACAGACAGACAGACAGACAAAGAGAAGATAAGCCATTGTTGTTATTGTTGTTGTTAGGTGCCGTGGAGTTGAGTCTGACTCATAGAGACACTTATAGGGTTTTCAATGGCTGATTGTTTTGGGATTACCTTGGGAGTGGGTTGCCACATCTTTCTCCCATTTTTGTGGTGCTGGGAATCGAACAGAGAGCTTTAGAGAGTGCAGCACAGCACTCTACCAACTGAGCTAAACCCCAGCCCCTGATAAGCCATAGACTAGGAGAAAAATGTTTGCAAAAGATATATCTCATAGAGGACTATTATCCAAAATATAAAAAGAATGCTTAAAACCCAGAAATATGAACAACCCAATTTAAAAACAGCAAAAGTTCTAAATAGCCACCTCACCAAAGAAGATATACAAATGGAAAATAAGCATGTGAAAGACATTCCACATTACATGCTATCAGAGAAATGCCAACTAAAACAGCAATGAAATACCACTACCCACCTATTACAATGGCTAAAATCAAACACACTGACAACATCAAATGCTGAGGAGCAGGAGAAGCAACAAGAACTCTCACTCACTGCTGGTAGGAATGCAAAATGGCACAGCTTCCTTGGAAGACAATTTGACTGTTTCTTACAAAAATAACCATACTCCTTCCATATACCAGAAATCCAGCAATTGTGTTCCTTGGTAATTGGCCAAGTTAGTTGAAAACTTGTGTCCTCACAACAACCTGCACATGGAGTATTGTGGTTTGGATATGAAATATCCACAGAAGGCTCATGTGTTGAAGGCTTGGTCCCCAGTTCATAGATCCAATCACTGAGAAGTGATTGGATCATGTGGGCTTTGACCTAATCAATGGATTGTTCCACTGAGGGAATCATAATTTAATGGCATTATTAGGAAGTGATGGAAATTTTAGGAGGTGAGGCTTAGTTGGAAGAAGTAGACCACTGGGGACATGTCCTTAAAGGCTATGTTTTGTTCTGGACCAATCGCTTTCTCTCTCTCTCTCTCTCTCTCTCTCTCTCTCTCTCTCTCTCCACTCCCCTTCCTAGTTGCCATAAGGTGAACTACTCATTCCTCTGCCATGTCCTTCTGGCGTGATGCTCTCCCTTGCCACAGGCATGAAAGCAATAGAGCCAGCCAGCCATGGAATGAAACCTCTGAAACCATGAGCCAAAATTAATGTTTCCTCCCTTTACGTTGTCTGTGCCAGGCATTTTGTCACAGGGCCCTCCCCCCCAAAAAAATGGATGCTGTATTAGTCAGCTGTCATCACTGTAGCAGAGAAACTAACCAAAACCAACTTATTGAGAAAAGAGATTTATTGAGGGCTCACAGTTAGATCAGACCATAATGCCAGCAGGGCAGGCGTGGCAGTGGCAAGAGGCAGTGCCCATGGCAAACAACCTTACATCTTTGTGAGCAGAAAGCAGAGAGAGAGCTGGGGCACAGGTCTAGGGTAAAAACCTTCAAAGGCCCATCCCCAGTTACATCACTTCCACAAAGCTAAGACCCACCTCCAAAGTTATATGACCTCCACAAACAGTGCCACCAGCTGAGGACCAAACATTAAAGCACATGACCTTTGGGGGATACCATATATATATATATATATATATATATATATATATATATATATATCTCCATACAGATGTTTATAGCAACTTTATTCATAACTACCAAAACTTGAAAGAAACCAAGATGTCCTTCAGTAAGTGAATGAATAAATTGTGCCAGACAATGGAATATTATCCAGTCATAAAAAGGAATGAGCTATGAAGCCATGAAAAGACAAGGAAGAAACTTAAATATATATTACTAATGAAAGATGGGAGAAGGACCCAGCAACCCACTCCCAAAAACAAATCTGCTATTGAAAACCCTATGAATAGCAGATAAGCACTGACAATAGTGTTTCACCTGTTGTACATAAGGTCAGTATGAGTTGGACACCAACTTGATGGCACCTAATAACAATGAAAGAAGTCAATCTTGAAAGGTTACATATTATATGGCTCCACCTACATGGCCCTCTAAAAAAGCAAAACTATTGGGATAGTGAAAGGATCAGTGATTGCCAAGGGTTGTGTGGAGGAAGAGAGAGCAGGGCAAATAGGCTGACACTGAAGATTTTTAGGGCAGCGAAACTCTTCTTTATGGTGGCTACATCCCATTACATAGTTGTCCACATTACATAGTTGTCCACATTCATAGAATATAATTCTATTCATAGAATTCTAGAATAGAATTCTAGAATAGAATAGAATTCTAGAATAGAATAGAATTCTATTATATGAATAGAATAGAATTCTATTATATGAATAGAATAGAATTCTATTCATACAATATAATTCTATTCATAGAATTCACATTCATAGAAGATAATATCAAGAATGAATCCTAATGTCAACTATGGACTTTGGATGATAATAATGTGTTGATAAATGTTCCTCAATTGTAACGAATGTGCCACTCTAGTGCGGAATGCCGACGGTGGTGAGGGTTGGGTGTGTGTAGAGTCAAGGTGTAGATGGGAAATTCTATGCTTTCTACTCAATTTTGTTGTAAAGCTAGAAGTGCTCTCACAAAACAAAGTCTACTTAAAAGTCCATACCTACACACAATCACATCTCACAAGTGCTTACTCAGCCTCTTCTATGGCCTTCCTTTCTTAGGAGACCATAAATGCTAATTGCCTGATTGGGTAATGGTTTACTAGATCTGACACCAAAGGCACAGTGACAGAAGAAAAACAGATACATAAATTGGACCTCACCAAAATTAAACACTTTTTGCTGTAAGTATTACCATCGAGAAAGTCCAAAGACAAACCACAGAATGGGAGAATATCAGATCTCCTTAAATCTAATCCACACTCAGGTTTTAGTGATTCCTTAAATGGGAAAAAGTTAATTCGCAATTCTAATCTGTGCCTTTCCTTCACCTGCTCGTTGTCCATAGGGCAACTGAAGAAATATGATAGTGAAGTGATGAAGAGCAATGATGATGAGTGCAATGAATAATAGGTAAGTTAAAATAATTACAAAAATAAAAATAATACATTATTGCATTACATTGCTTTTACAACATGTACAGTGGTTCTATAATGTTCCCCCAAACCAGCTGTTAACCAAGAATCTAATCCACCTGTGATTCTAATCCACATGTGGTTTTCTTAGTCCTCTAACACAGTTGAAGGGCTGGGATTTAGCTCAGTTGGTAGAGTGTAACTCTGCAGTCTCTGAGATCCCACATTCAATTCCCAGCACCACAAAAACGAGAGGATTTGGCAATCCACTCCCGAGACAATACTGAAACAACCAGCCATTGAAAACCCTATGAGGGTTGCTATGAGTTGGACACAACTTGACGTCTCCTAAGAACAACAACACTGCTAAAAGAGTATGGAATAGATTTACGAATACAGTATTTTTTACAAACCAGATACCTAATAAAGGACTGGTTCTAGAATAGGTAAAGGACTCTTAAGATTCAGTTAAAAGATACACCCATTAAAAAATGGTCAAAGAGCCAGGTGCAGTGGCTCATGCCAGTAATCCCAGCAACTCAGTAGGCAGAGGCAGGGGGATCGCAAGTTTGAGGCCAGAGGCAGCCTGCATAACTTAGTGAGGCCACGTCTCGAGATAAAAAGTAGAAAATGGGTTGGGAGTGCAGCTCAGTGATAGAGCACTTGCAAAGTATGTGCAAGGTTCTGGGTTCAACCCTCAAGTACTGCCAAAAATTAAAAAATTGGCAAAGGATTTAACTAGACATTTTTCTAAAAAGAACAAATATATATGTGCTAGTGTAAGGGTGAAATACTGCAATCATACTGGTAGTAATCGCTAATACTATTAATTTTATGTTAAAAAAGCAATTATTAAAATCTTCCAGGTAATTAAATAGGGAAAGAAATTGACAGCCAAGCTATTAAAGGAAAGTACATTAAGTAGATACTACCAAGGAACAATTTGTAATTCATTTATCCCCACCAATGCAATACTCAGGGGAGTAATTAGAACATATATAACTCTAACTTTGCAGAATGGTTTAGTGTACTCTCAGTGATAACATTCAAAAGTAGCTTTAAAAGTTGAATTTCACTTTTTATTACTTAAGCAATGCCTCAAAAACATCACAGGTATGAAAATATGGTGATTTCTGCATGAAAATTTGCTGCTGCAGAGCCCAGTGGAAAGCAAAGCCTCAAAGCTTCTGGAGTCCTTTAGAGCATCAATAACACAATCATTTACCCTCCATTCCACAGCTACCCTGGACCAGAGGAAGTGACCCTGGAGCCTAGGGCACACAGAAAAGGGGATCATGGAGTAAGGGTGGAACTGGTTCCAGACCTGCCTGCTTCTCCCTCCCCTGCGCCTTGACCTGAGCCAGAGCAGGAGAGAGAACACATTCCAACTAGCAAACCAAGCTTGGAGCAGCTACCTTTGGGGGACAGTTATGTACTTGCAATTTTGGATGTTTTTTTAAATACTTGAAACAAAAGTTGGCACGGTAATCCCTGTCAGCCATTTTTAATCCTTTTTGGACTAAAAGAACTGTTTGAATGGACAATTTAAAGACATGTTGTCTTTACATTTTTTTCTAAAGTGGTAGAAAGGACAATGTCAGAAAGTGCAACTTTTTCTTACACGTGTCAGTGGTTGTGGATTCCGATTCATAGCAGGCAGCCATGAATTAACATTTGTTAGTCTCCCTAGCAGAGTGAACAGATCTGGAATTGCAAAAAGAATGTTCTATTGTTTTCTCCCAAGTCTGCCTCCAAAGACTTTTTATTTAAACAGAATAAAAATTGATTTCCTTTAAAAGAAATAGCGAAGATGAATATTGCATGATCTCACTTATATGTGGGATCTAGTAAAGTTGAACCCATAGAAGCAAAGAGTAGAATGGTAGTCACCAAAGGCTGGGGGTGGGGAGGTTGTGGCATCAGAGGGTAAAAGGTTAGATGGGAGGAATAAGTTCAAGAGATCTGTTGTATAACACTGTGACTATAGGTAATAACTATATTTTATACTTGAAAATCACTAAGAGTAAGCTGGGCGCTGTTACACACACCTGCAACCCCAGCAACTTGGAGGCAGAGGCAGGAAGATAGCCAACTCAAAGCCAGAGGCAGCCTGTGCACCTCAGAGAGACCCTAAAAATGGGCTGGGGGGTGCAGGCCAGTAGTAGAGTGCTTGTAAAATATTGTAAGATGTGCCAGGTCCAGGGTTCCACCCCCATGTACAAATGAAGAAAGGAAGGAAGGCAGGCAGGCAGGCAGGCCCTAAGAATAGATTTTAAGTGTTGTCACCCCAAATGATAATTATGTGAGACACTGCATATGTTCCACTATATATATATTTTTTTTCAAAACATCATACTGTATACTATAAGTCTATATACAATTGTTATTTGTCAATTAAAATAAATAAATAAATAAGAAATAGCAGATAGAGTCATCAAAAGTGGGTAGTGGGGCAATACTAGGTCCAGCCAACCGACAGCCAGGCTTTGTTTCCAGATAATTAAAAAGTAGAAAAGAACCTAGTTTCCGCTCACTCAACAATAGTAATGATTAGCTAAGGAATCCTGACAAAATGCAGTTACTTGATTCCACTATTTTCAATCATTCCAAATACGCTTGATTTTCTTCTGTATGATTCTTTAAGTGTTTGCCTTACTCCCAACACTTTCCCCCTTATTATTGGGAACATCGTAGCTCCTAAACCATTGGTTTCTAGCTTATATACACATTTTGCAAATATATTTTTCCATATTAGCTAGGAAAGAGAAAGTGATCTTATCATAATCACGTAGGACAGGAACAGAAGAATATGGAAAGATATGCTTAGAAAGAATTGGTGAAGACTTGAAATGGGCAAATGATTCCTGAGTTATCCCGCTAGGGTAGTGCTGGATGCTGACTCTCAGGATTATTTGATTCTATGCAAGTGTTCACCCTTGATTGTCTTTCCATTGGTTAGGCTATTTTAGAACTCTCTAAAGGTGGAAGTTAAGTTCTAGAAAACCATTACTAGTGCAAATAATTATTATCCATTGAAATGTATCTATATTTTGCCTGGAAATAAAAGGAGTTCCCGCCCTGTACAAAGAATCACCTCAAACATTACATTTCATTGCCATACAGGACAATTTCCAATACAATATATGTACAATGCAAGCCACATTTATAATTTTATATTTTCTAGAAGAGCATTACAAAGGGTAAAAAGAGAGGAAATTCATTTTACTAATATATGTTATTTAACTCAATATATCCAAAATATTCTTGCAACAAGTAAACAAAATATATTGAGATAACTTTATACTCTTTTTATATACTAAGTCTTTGAAAACCAACGCACTTTACACTTAGAGCACGTGGCAATTCAAACTAGCCATAATTCATATGGTCAATAGCCACATGTGGTTAATGGCTACCATACCAGACAGTACAGTTTTGGTTTTACTTTGTCTTCATAGGTCTGGATAATTTAACATCTCTTCATGTAACTATTTGTAAAAGCACTTTTGGTGTTAACTCTAGATATTTCTTTAGCACCTGCTATATGCCTGGCTAATCACTACTTAAGTATAAAATCTGTAATGGATGTCCTCTGCCCTGAAAGACTAAGACTAGGTAAGAGATATAATCATAAAAAATAGAAGTCATCATATAAATGAATTCTCAAATTTAGTGTATAATAGAGAAGCATTTAATTGTACTCATGAGAAATCTGTATATGGACCCAGAGGCAGTCATTCGAACAGAACAAGGAAACACTGCTTAGTTTAAAGTCAGAAAAGGTGTGTGTCTGGGTTGTATCCTTTTACCATAGCTCTTTAATCTCTATGCAGAGCAAATAACCCAAGAAGCTGGACTTTATAAAGAAGAACATGGCATCAGGATTGGAGGAAGACTCATTAACAACCTGCGTTATACAGATGACACAACTCTGCTTGCTGAAATTGAAGAAAATTTGAAATATTTACTGATAAAGTCAATGAACCCAGCCTTCAGTATAGATTGCACCTTAACATCAACAGAACAAAAATCCTTACAACTGGGTCAGTAAGCAACTTCATGATAAATGCAGAAAAGATTAAGGCTGCCCAAGATTTTACAGCAGTCAAGAAATCAAAAGACACATTGCATTTGGAAAAGCTGTTGCAAAAGATATCTTTAAAGTATTGCAAAGAAATACTTTTGACTTTAAAATACTGAAAAGAAATACCATGACTCATGCCATGGTATACCCAGTTGCATCATGTAGTTGTGAAACCTGGACATTGAATAAGGGAGACAGGAGAAGAACTGATGCTTTTGAATTATGATGCTGAAGACAAGTATTGAATATACCATGGACTGCCAAAAGAACCAACAGATCTGTCCTAGAAGAAGTGCAACCAGAGTGCTCCTTGGAAGCAAGGATGGCTAGACTGCGTCTTATGTATTTTGGAAATGTTAGGAGGGACCAATCCCTGGAGAAGGATATCATGTTTGGAAGAGTGGCGGGTCAACAAAAAAAGAAAGGTTCTCAACTAGATAGACTGGCACAGAGTCTGCAACAGTAAGCTTAAATATAAAAAAGATCAGGTGCATGGTACAGGGTTGGGGGTTGTTTCGTTCTAGTACATAGGGTCGCTATGAGTTGGACCCAACTCGAGGGCACCTAACAAGAGAAGCAAAAAATCAATACAGATAAGCATATTCAAGGAGGATATTAGGCAGGGAAGGGAGAAGCCAAGGATATTCAAACCTTAGTAAACAGGGTGAGGAAGGAAAGGGACAAGTTCATGATTACTGCAAGTGAGAAGCTACTGGCCCAACTTCATTCATTCATTCATTTTGCCTGATTTTATCTAATATTCCATTTCTGTTTCTGATCATGGTTTGCAGAATAGATGGATGTTCTTAGGTGGGTAAGCCAAAATGACTTTAGAGTGAATGTATGGGTTATGAACAAAAAACTAGTGAATATTTAAAGTAAAAAATTATTACAGTAAAAGAGAGATTGTCATTAATCCACCTCAAACACTTTCCTTGGTTTCAGCCACACTTATCCAATCATTCTTACCACACTTTCTGAAGCAGTTCTGGAGGTCCTCTTTTGTAATTTTTTTAATTTAAACATTCACTGTATTTTTATTACACCTCATAGATCTTGTGTTTGTATGATCTTAACTCTGCTCTAAAAATGCATTTTAAGACAGGAAGAAAACACCCCCAAAATGACTTGTATAACTAGATTGATGGTGGTGGGGTAGAGAATGACCCTGTTTCTTTGAAGTTTGCTAAACCTTTCGGCTTTTTTCAATAATCAGGGAATATTTTTGTAATTAGAAAAAACAGCCAAGCATGGTGGAACACACCTGTAATCCCAGCAATTTGGGAGGTAGAGACAGGAAGATGGCAAGTTCAAGGTCAGAGGCAGCCTGGGCAAGTTAGCGACACCTTGTCTCAAAATTAAAAAATAAAAAAGGATTGTGGGTGCAGCTCCGTGGTGAAGTGCTTGCCTAGCATGTGCAAGGCC
>VMDO01024141.1:14975-30386 GCA_007922755.1 Pedetes capensis
GGGAGAGAAGGAGGGAGGGAAGGAAGGAGTAAGCAAGGAAGGAGGGAGGGAGGAAGAAAGGAAAGGAGGGAAGGACAAAGGAATGGAGAAAGGAAGGAGGGAGGGAGGAAGGGAGGAGGGAGGGAGGAGAGCAGGAAAGGAGGGAGGGAGGAGGGAAGGAAAGGAGGGAGGGAGGAGAGAAGGAAAGGAGGGAGGGAGGAGGGAAGGAGGGAAGGAGGGAGGGAGAAAGGAGGAAGGAAGAGAGGAAGGGAGGAAGACAGGAAGGGAGAAAGGAAAGGAGAAAAAGCAAAGAAAAAACATACTATCAGATGTAATGAAGTTGCATTTATCTGATGGTTACAGAAATTCTGAACTGATGTTGGACAAATAGATATGTCTAACCACCCCAGTATGATCTGTTGATGTTTAAATACTAAAACAAGAGTCCAGGACTTTATATATCATGTATTCTAGAACCGTGAGCTACTGAACCAATCAACTATGCCATACGCTTTCATCCATTTTTCATGAATTTTGTCTTGCAACTGTGAGAAGAGTTAGGTATTGCTGCAGTTAATCAGTGGCCATGTGGGGTTTATTTTACTTTTAAAGAAGCAGCTTGCTGAAGGAAGGTTCATGGCAAATGGTTTTGACAAACAAAGCTCTTCCACTGCCCAGGTGATTCCCTCACCATCTACCAGCCACCCAGCTGATGAGAATTTCAAACACAGCTTTCATCTTTGACCTTTGTCTTTATGATTTAGCTCCTAGCGCAAACTGTTGTCACATTTTCCACTTAACTTGACCAAGCAGCCCTTGAGGAATAATTGGATCCTGTGTTTTCCTTTTGCCCACCCTAGCTCTAGCACAATCATTAGGCAGGTCTTATCCTTCTTTGCTTTTGATATTTACTAATTGCTATTAACCATTGCCCTTTGTCTATTTCATGCTCCATTCGCTTTTTCCACCAACTCAGCAGTTTCTTGTCCTTCCTACACCTTCTCCTGATTTATCCCAGTGGTTTGAAGTGGACTTCTTGAAAAAGCCTGGCACATTTTCAAAGTGCCGGAACACTTAATAGACTTATAATGAGATGGCTGTATAAGTGTGATAACTTTTTATCAGTCAGCGAAGCTAACAACTTTTGTTGATCCATCATGGTATTTATGGATTGATAAAGCTGTGGGGGCTTTATTTTTTAAACCTGTTTTTCCTCTTTTTTTATTAGCCTGTATTAATTGTACAAAATAACGGGGTTCACTGGAACATTTTCATACATGTATATAATGTACTTTGATCATATCCCCCCACCCCATTATCCTCTCTTATCTCCCCGCCCTATGGGGACCTTTTTCTTACTCCCCCAAGTAAAGCTTATACTCAAAGGAGTGTAGAGCATGAAAATTTCTTTGTGACAAAGAACAGAGTACAGGTAATTTTTTTTTTCCCCTGTACTGGGGGTTGAACCCAGGGTCTCACGCTTGCATGCTTTGCAAGTGCTGGACCACTGAGCTGCACTCTCAGCCCATTTTTTTTTTTTTTTTTTTTTTTACTTTTTTGAGACAGGATCTCACTAAATTATGCAGACTACCTCTGATCTCAAACTTGCAATCCTCCTGCCTCTGCCTCCCAAGTCACTGGGATTATAGGTGTGCACCACCACGCCCGGCAATAATTTCTTATAATGGATTTTTAATGAACATATTTCACAAGTCATGTTCTTTTTTTGTGGCAGTTGGGGGTTGAATCCAGGATCTCCCACATACTTTGAAAATGCTCTATCACTGGGCTGCACCCCAGCCCATTTTTTATTTTCTTTTCTCCCTTTATTGGTAAATATTGGTGGAGTACAGAGTAATACAGCATAGGCTTTTTCCATTATGCAACTATTACATCACTTTTGGTTACATTTTTATCAATTTACAAGGTTTATAGGACCTTCTGACTAATATGTAGTAAAACTCATATGCATATTTGGATTATATTCTCCTATTTTTCCCATGTACTCATGAAGTTGTGTCATTTACATTGGGATTATTCTCTCTCTATGGGGACTTTTTAAAAGCAGGTACACATCTACAGATGTTCTGAATAACTTGCTTATATTCATGGGATAAGGCAAGGATCCTACAGCCATACAACTGTGGAGTCCGATCCCATCAGATCTCAGAAGGTAAACTGGGTCGGCCCTGGTTAGTACTTAGATGGGGGACCACCTTGGAACATCAGGTGCTGTAGGCTTGGGAGAAGGACCTGGCAACCCACTCCCCCCAAAAAACAATCAGCCATTGAAAACTCTATGAATAACAGAAAAGCACTGACAATAGTGTTTCACCTGCTGTACATAGGGTCCCTATGAGTCAGACACTGGCTCGATAGCATCTAACAACAACAACAACAAGGAAAGGAGAAAACAAAAGCATAAACTATAAAAAAAAAGAGCATATGAATGTACAAGTATATGAGTAAGTGTTCACCAAAGTGTTCTTTATGCTGATAAAAATCATTAGAAATAAAGTTAATGTCCAATGGAAGAATGGTGAAGGAAATTATAGTCTGTCAAAACAGTGAAATCCCATGTAACTACTTGAATACCTGTTATGAAACATTTGAGCAAAGAGTTACTAAGAAAGGATAGCCTCTTAACCTGACTTGCTCTCAAAAATATGACTCCATTCACTTTCCCGCCTCTAAGTCTTTGATGTGCCTCTCATCTGAATGAGCTACTTTTCTCTCCTCTCCCTGTCCCCAACTATCTCCACCATTTTCCAGGTTTTAAAAGTACTCTTGTTGTTGTTGTGAGGTGCCATCGAGTCGTGGCCAACTCATAGTGACCCTCATAGGGTTTTCAATGGGTGATTGTCTCGGGATTGCCTCAGGAGTGAATTGCCACGTCCTTCTCTCATTTTTGTGGTGCTGGGAATCAAACTCAGGACCTCAGAGACTGCAGAGCAGTGCTCTACCAACTGAGTTAAATCCCAGCCCAAAACTACTCTTAGTGATTGTCAAGTATACATCATGTCAACAAGTCACATGTTGGTCATGATAACCACAAAGTCAATTTGAGCAACATTTCCTTCATTAAGAAACTTCAAAATATTGTGACAGGATAGGAGGGCAAAAAAAGGAATTTCAGAAGCCTTTTTAGGGAAAAATTGCTCATACCCCTAGGACTATAGTCCAAAGCATTGGTGTCATTAGATTAACTCAACTATAAGAAGCTGGAGCCAGACAGGATAGTGCATGCCTGCAATTTCAGCAATCAGGAGGCTAAAGCAGGAGGATTGGGACTTCAAGGCCAGACTGGGCAACATAGGGAATTCCAGATAAGATTGTGTTCCAAAAAATAAAATAAATAAAATAAATAAAGTTATCAACAGATTCCCACATAAATAATCTGATTCTTTTTTTTTTCTTGCTACATTTCCGGCCTCTCGTCCCTACTGCTGCCCCCTTTTAACTCCCATTCTTGAAACAAAGTCCAATCAATGTGGCTGGAGCATTTATGGAAGGGTCCATACAATAAGACCAGAGGGGGTCCTTGAAGAATTGGAAAAGCTCCAGTAGACAGCCAGGTAAAGAAGAGTCCAGCAGGCCAGTGCTAAACTGCAGAGGCAAAGATTGTACCCTGAGGTTCAGGAGACTCTGACCTGGCCTCACTCATACATTCAGCTAGGGAGTGAGTAGGAAGGATAATTGGCAACAGCCACCTTAGGAAGGTCTGTGAATTTGTGGGAGGGTTGTTTATTTTATTTTTGTTTTTGTTACTTTGTGGTTTTTTGGTATGTTTTTGTTTGGTTGGTTTTGGGATTTTTTTGTTTGTCTTTGGCGGTACTGGGGAGTTGAACCCAGGACCTCACCCACTCTTTTCAAGTGCTCCCCCACTGAGCCACACCCCAGCCCTGGCCTGTGAAAGGTAAATGCAAGAGTAAGTGTTATGGTGTAGTTGGTAGAGAAGCGCTGGGGCAATCCTTCTCAACTGCAGTGAAAGGAGAGGGGAGAGAAGAGACCATCAGTATCACAGGAAACTTTCCAACTACACATGACCTCCCCCGCGGCCATTGAGAGCCTTGCCACTAGAAAACACCACTCAGGTAAAACCCTCATAGGAATGCTCTTGACTGGAATTTAATGACGGCACAGTGATACCTGCAGTAAGAAACCAGCTTCTCACCCCTGAGCTTGGCGATCACCTTTCTGTTCTCTCATTTTCATGGCCTCCTCGTGCTCTGCCCCAGGGCACCCTCTCCCTCACACTCTAGCTCAACGATAATGCAGAAAATCTTTTCCTTCTTGTTTCCATGGCAGTCTCCAGACAAAGTGGAAAACTGCCAAAAGAAAGACAACAAGAAGCTAAGAATAGCACGAAGAGTCCATTTTCCGAAGTAAAGATTTGGGATCCAAAATTCCCTAAGCTAGGCAATGCCATGGAAGCAGGGAGCAGGTGCTAATAAAGAAAAAAAAAAGGACCATCCAAGCAGGAACCCCGATCCCTACACAAGGGAATCAATTACAAGGAGTACAGAACTCAGTAAAATCTGCTTTCCTCTCCAATTTCCAAGCATCCCAAAATGCCCAGGAGCTTTTCCCTATCCTATCCAAGAAGTAGCTCCCTCCTTCATGCTCTCTAACCCACCACATGCTCTCTTGATGATTCTCACTAATTTTCCTAGGTCTTTTTATTATTTATTGAGTATAAGATTTATTGATTACAACCAAGCCTTCCAGATAATTTCAGTTTCAAATCCCACATTTCCCATAAAAACTTTCAAAGTTATTACAGCCTACTTTGGGTTCTGAAATTCTGATGATTTTATCTATGCTTGTCCCTTAATATAGTTAATGCAATAACTTTCTCTTTGTTTCCAAAGTACTTTGTATTTGATTCTTGACCCAACTTGTAAATTTTTATGTTCAAAATGTCTTGTGTCTGTATTTGCTATGATAATTCCCTTCGAACTGTGTTTTGCAAGCTTATTCATGTTTTTCAAGTGTAAATGCATCAATGTGAAAGCAATGTATATTAACCCTTAACTGGTATTGTGCTTCTGGGGTCACAGAGGAGCCCACCATGCATATACTCTCATTTAGGTAAGTGCTACAGCACCTCGTGGCCAGCACCCACCCAGGAGTCTATTTTGACCCTATGATACCAGTTAGAGGTTAAGACAGGAGCATTTATCAGATGGCACTGCTGAAGTGAAAGGATTCTCCAAGGTTTCCACTCTAATCCTTTTCTCTTTCTTCCTCTGAAGAATCTCTGTGTGACTTTATCCACGTCAATGACTTCCATTAGCAACTAGCAAATGCAGATTCCCAAATCTACACTTCCCATCTAGACATCCTCCCTGAGATTCAGATGCCCTACAAATTGCCTGTTACTGTTGTTGTTGTTAGGTGATGAGGAGTCAAGGATTTTCAACAGCTTATTGTTTCAGGATTGTTTTTGAGAGTGGACTGCCACATCCTTCTTCCATTTTTGTGGTGCTGGGGATCAAACCTAGGTTCTCAGAAAGTGCAGAGCAGCACTCTACCAACTGAGCTAACAATTGCGTACCAGGTATCTTCACTTAGATGCACTATACTACAGGCTTTACAAACTCAGCATCCCCAAAATGTAATTTATTGTCCTCTGAAACTTTCTCTTCTTCCCTTATTCCCTTGTTCAATGAATGGTAGCAGAAGCCACAGAAAACAATGTGCCATATGGGTCTCCCCACCAGATCAGGAGCCCTAGGTCCTATTCATCTCCATATTCCCAAATCCTAGCACATGACTTAGTCTACAGTAGTGTTCACTAACAGTGTTTCTAATTATTAATGGGGTAACCAGTTTCTGGTTACCCCAATAAGAAATATGGGCCCCTGTCTAACCTGACATAATGTGCCAATACTTTCAGCACTATCTAGTCTTGTCCAAGGCAAGAATTCATAAAGAAACTTGTTACCACGAGCAGGAGGAGAAGAAACAAATAAGTCACCACAGGCCACAAATGCTTGGGAAAATTATGTCCTCAACCTGCCTAACATGTACAGTGTGGGGAATTTCTTATCTTGGAGGCCTCCGAGGCAGACGAGCTCCCACAAACTCACTGGAGGTAAGGGCCGACAGAGACACACAACCACTCTGGAAGACTTTCAGGGAAGTGACACAAATTTTATTTAATGGCTCAGCTTTATATGCAGTTGCTTACGTATTCTATATGTGGCATTGTTCAGAGCTCTGTCCACCTATCATTGTTCAGAGCACTGAACACCTATGGGGAGGAACATGGCAGCAGGAAACCCACCAAGGCCACTCCCAGAAGACCCCGGAGGAGCGCCATCTTGGCTTCTAACAACAAAGACCAGGGAGTTGTCTCAAATCCCTAGTCATTCCCAGCCAGGGCAAGTCAGATTTCTCAACCTGTCCCCTATGAGGACTCAAGGTGAGCCAAGTAGGCTCCAACCAAGGGCTTTTTAGGATTGCAGTCCTGCAGATTCCACCCCATCATATAGTCTTCCTCACCAGGATTCATGTTCATTTGAACAGTCTGCATGATGGACCCATTGCCTCAGTTCCTGAGTCTCTGCTGGACCTGAGCCCAGCTCAGAACAAAGCATCTCCCTTTGCTATTTTTGGGAATGGCATCTCTTCTGGGACACTCATGTTGCCATTCTCCCAAGGTATTCTTGCACCTCACAAATACACTCTGCCAAACGGCTCTCCGTTCTGAGAAACAGCTTTCTCACATCTCTTTCCTCCAATTATAAAATTCCAGCCAGGTCCAACTAGTTTAATGTCAACTCAGTTCAAATCTGTGGTTTCCTGAAGGCACTTTGTTGTAGATGTTAATTTCTCTTTGTAATTGGAATGGATATACAAACACAAGTCCTGCCTTGTTCTTTGTGCCCCACTTCCTCTCTGGGTAGCTCCAGAGGTCCAACCTACTTCAAGGCCCCACCACACTGAGTCATAGGCATTGAGGATTTGTCTTTGTAGCCTGCACCCATAGCACCCTGGCACCCGATCTTGCCTGATCTCAGAAGCTAAGCAGGATCAGCCTAGTTAGTCCTTGGATAGGAGACGGCCTGGGATTACCAGGTGCTGCAGGCTAGGGAGAAGGCCCTGGCAGCCCACTCCTGAAACAATCCACCATTGAGAACCCTATGAATAGCAGAGAAGAACTGACATATTGCCAGGCATGGCACAGTGTCCGGGAGTGTTTCCTTCTGTTGTACATAGGGTTGCTATGAGTCCGACCTGACAGAACCTAACAACGAAAACAACTTTGTAGCCTAAGTGTCTTTCATTCTCTTGGTGGAGTCATGACTGATGGCTTTGAGGACAATATTTTTTAATATTGATCCCTGCAATCACTTATTTTGGGTCCCAGATTAATTTATAGCATTTATTTATTTATGGCCTGGGGTTTGCCTCAGTTGGTAGAGTACTGCACCACACTCTCTGAGGACCCAGGTTCAAGCGCCAGCACCACAAAAATGGGAGAGGGATGTGGCAGTCCACTCCAGAAGCAATCCTGAAACAATCAGCCATTGAAAACCCTATGAGGGTGGCTATGAGTCGGACACGACTTGATGGCACCTAACAACAACAACAATTTATTTATAGCATCAAATAAATTATTTGACCCGGAGACATCTTTATGAAATCAAGCACAAACCCATAGATACATGAACTACCCTCTGGGTTTATAATTCTAGATCCTTAAACATCTAGAATTTTTTCATTCAAATGCATTAGCTTTTGTGGAGTTTGGGGCAATTATAATGGTTCATTCAAAATATTTTTTATTATAATAGTATTTCCCAATTTCATAACAGCTGAAAAAAAAACAATCACCCTGAAAACATTTTTGACATTGAAATTCATTTGTCTATTTACATAATGATGAGGAAAGCGCAATGAAACTGCCAATCTATTTAGTATCTGGTGCTTGGTAAAGCACACTGGACCTTGAATAGACAGTCACAAGACTGTCATTTGACTTCTTGGACAAATTCTTATCCCTCCTTTCCTACCCTCTGCTTTTCTAACCTATACAACTATACTATTATCAATTAAATTAACTGAGGAGAGTAGGATAGTCAGCATTCCATCACCCTGATAAATACCAAAGATAAGTCGACTTAAGGGAGGAAAAGGTTATTTTGGCTCACAGTTTCAGAGATTTCAGTCCATGGTCGCTTGGCCCCATTGCTGTGTACTGTGGGAAGACAGGATGTCACAGTAGAGAAAGCGTGCCAAAACAAAGTTACTCATTTTATGGCAGAGAGAAAGAGAATGGAAGGGTCCCGGGACAAGACAGACCCTTCAAAGGCACACCCCTGGCGACCTACTTCCACAAATGAGGTCCCACCTCCTAATAACCCAGTCAGCTATGAACTCATCAATGGATTAATACATTGACAAGATTAGTGCGCTCATGATCCAATCACCTCTTAACAGCATCACCAAATATTTTAACTTACCCACTAGATAACATTTAAAAGATATGAAAATAATCTTTTATTCCCCAGATAGAAACTATTTTTCTTCTCTCTTCCTTTCTACTTCCTTTTTCTCTTCTGTTCTCCTTTCTTGCTTGCTTTCAAGTTCAAAGTACTAAATGTATTTTTCACATCTTTTCTAGGCAGGCCACATGGCAAGTAGGTCAGATTAATCTAGAACAACAAAGCATTCTAGGTTACCTTAGAGGTGCAGAGCTATTCCCAGACCACCCAATGTGTCTATCACTGACCAAATGTTAATCTATGAGAATTAGAGATTCTTTAGCTACAGAGGGAGTAGGATAAAGAATAAAGTAGTTGAATTAGAACTTCTCATATATTCTCTTCCTCCATAATCAAAGTTAGAGGCAGGAAGAAACTGAATTTTGGAGCAAATCCACTTCACTCTGGTGTCCTTCATCATCTACTATCATGAAGAAGTTGCATCCAAAATTCAAGATGTATTAGCAATGAATGCAGCATTAGCATTATAAGGAATAGCTCCAAAGTCATATTGTTATAACTACACAATTTTCAAGTAGTCTTTGGAAGGTAGTTAATCCCCTTGATGGTGAGTAGTAGTCAATTTTTACACAACTCTGCTTGCTGAAAGTGAAGAGGATTTGAAACATTGACTGTTGAAGATCAAAGAACACAGCCTTCAGTATGGATTGCACCTCAACATCAACAGAACAAAAATCCTTACAACTGGGTCAGTAAGCAACTTCATGATAAATGGAGAAAAGATTGAGGTTGTCCAAGATTTTGCTTTACTTGGTTCTATAATCAACACCCACAGAAGCAGCAGTCAAGAAATCAAAAGATGCATTGCATTCTGTTGCAAAAGACCCCTTTAAAGTGTTAAAAAGTAAAGATGTCACAGTGAAGACAAAGGTGCACCTGACTCATGCCATGGTATTTCCAGTCACATCATATGCTTGTGAAAGCTGGACAGTCAATAAGGGAGACAGGAAAATAATTACTGCTTTTGAATTATGGTGCTGGGGACGATTATTAAATATACCATGGACTGCCAAAAGAACCAACAGATCTGTCCTAGAAGAAGTGCATCCAGAATGCTCCTTGGAAGCAAGAATGGCTAGACTGTGTCTACATATTTTGGACATGTGGTCAGGAGGGACTAATCCCTGGAGAAGGATGTCATGTTTGGAAGAGAGGCATGCCAACAAACAAAAGAAAGACCCTCAACTACGTGGATTGGCACTATATCTACAACAGTAGGCTTAAACATAAATAAGATCTTGTGCCTGGCACAGAATCAGGGAGTATTTTGTTCTGTTGTACATAGGGGTGACCCTATGAGTCACACCCAACCTGATGCCACCTAACAACAACAAAGAAATCTTCAGTGACAGAAATCATCTTTACTCCACCTTATCCATAGGACCAGAGGTTCCAACACTGTTGTTGTTGTTGTTGTTGTTGTTGTTGTTGTTGTTGTTAGGTGCCATCAAGTTGAGTCTGACTCACAGAAACCCTATGTACAACACAACAAAACATTCCCCGACACTATGCCATGCCTGACACTATTGTCAGTGCTTCTCTGCTATTCGTAGGGTTTTCAATGGCAGATTGAATGGCAGGAGTGGGCTGCTGGGTCCTTCTCCCTTGCCTACAGCACTTCGTATTCCCAGTCTCCCATCCAGGGACTAAACAGACCAACCCTGCTTAGCTTCCATGATCAGGCAGGATCACATGCCAGGGTGCTATGGCTGCAGACTTCCAACACTGTAGTATTTGTGAAGCAGAGGAAAAAGTCTTCTCCATATCCAACAGACTGCTGGAGAGTCTGAACTCACATCTCAAAAAGAAATGGGGATTTTCTTATTGTATACAGAGAGTTAGTAATCTCTGGGGAGGTGCTGTGATGGGGCACTTGATGGGGAAGGTCTTAGAGAAATGAAGTGGAGAGTTAGAGAACTAGGGGATTTTCAAAGGAAAGAGATGTTAATGCCTTGACTGTGAGGATTGTGCCTCTATGTACAATACAAAGGGCTAAGGAAGCCAGACCAGAGTCACTGTTAAGAACAGCTTACATCTCCAAACTACAGCATCCCCTGCCATTCATGGCCTCTCTTGTCTCTGTTGTCTTCGGAGCCTAGGTCTCCAGCATGCCCATCATATCTATGAGCTGCCCAAGGAGGTCTAATGAATTCCTTTTCTGCCTAGATGAGTCAGCAGAGAATTCTGTTGCCTGCACCCAAGAAACTTGACCAGCAAATTCTTTAGCTTTCCAATTAGATGACTGATGGTGCCTGTTGGATTCCAGGGTCACCAAGCAACTTTCTGTTCATAATTGATCTTCTCACATGTTGATCAGAAAATTTGAGCTTCTGAGTAACTATGGTTCTTACCAAAAATTAGCTAATTGTCATTAGGGCTTAAACTTCTGGTAATTGATAGAGGGCACTATGGGGCATCGCCCTGCCACTGGACTCGCTCCAGCCATGAGTGATAACCAGCAGCCAAAGACCCGTCGTCTGGTGAGGGGGAGCCAGGTACCCAGGAGCCACGCTGCCCAGAAAGGAGGCTTATGCCCACGGCTGCTCTGAGAAGCCTTGAGAAAGGCAGGCTCAGAGGCTTCTGCCCATGGCGGCTCCTTGCTTCTTTTCTTCCTGAGGAAGACGCTGACTCCAAATGCTCTTCTCTAACAGCTCTTTATTTCTTCCTTGTCTGTCCCGGTTGATGGAATGGACCCAGACTGCTCTGTGTACCGCCCTTATATACTCTTCTGGGGCTCTCCGGAGACTAATCAGAGGCAGTCACCCCATACGGGTTTCAGCCAATCAGAGGGGATATTCACATTTGGCTTTGTAAAAGTAGCCAATCAGGGGTGGTTCCAGAAGGGTCCAATCAGGAGCCGTTCTGGGGTTTGGAAACAGCCAGTCAGTGTCGAGGGGACTGAGGCAAGGGAATAAATGCCAGCACCATCTTGGGGCACTCGAGGACCCTGAGTTCCCGGATGTATGGCAAAGGTGACTGCCTGGTGAACAAGCCTCAGTCCTCCAAGGGAGCCTAGATAGGCCCCAGGGCAAATTGCCTCTCTAGGCAGTGCCCTACAAGGCACTAGACAGGAAGAAAGGGAATAAAAAGGCCTCTGCAGCCATCTGATTTCCAGCCACTTTTTGAGACATGAATATCTGTGTGAACTTCCCCTGAGACAAAATAGTCAATATTTCACTGATGGATAATTTCCTGGCCAATAGTGGCACCTTTACACATGGTCCAGTCTACAACTAGTAACTCACTTTATGTATGAAGACAACTGGTAGGTCACAGGTGCCTTTATGTCCAGGCTAAGAAAGGGATTCTCATTTGAGGTAGGACCCCTCCTACAATAAACAGAAAGACCCGTTTTACAGCTCAGGAAGTCCAGCCTAATGCACGGGGTCAGAGGAATCTGACATACCTGAAGACAAGATCAAAAAGAGGGGAGGAATCTCTGTCTCTTTAATGGTAGGGACTTAAAAACCCTAAAAGTCCCACCTCTCAATGCAGAGTCCAGACATCCACAGAAATTCACCACATCCACTGTTTGCAGCATCCAGTCCACAATATCCAGGGATGTTGGCAATGCCCAGCAGCCTGAAATTCTCAGGAATGTCCAAAGCAACCTGCAAAAGTCAGCAGTTGCCCACAGATGTCCGCAATATTGTGTAGATGTTTGGAAACATGTGCAGCCTCATTGGCAGACCTACCCATTTCCTGACCTCCACCTACAAAGCATAAATGCCTCTGCTCATGTATCCTCACTGCTGGACCTGCCCGCTTTCTGATTTCTATCTCAGAAAGTGTAGCTCTCTCTCTATCCTTATCTATCCTCCTCTTCCATTTTCTCATGCTGGCCTAAATCCCCTGCCTGCTTGCCCAAAGCCTGTCTGCCCTGGCTCTCACTCTCTTCCTTTCAATTCTAAATAAACCATCTTCTAAGTTTCCTTCTGGGTGTGTTTGTAAATTCTTTTATAAATGTGACCAATGACTGAGGTTAGCTGCCTACTTCCCACACACCTCCCCCAGTGCTCTGATAACTCCAGACCCCGGAATCACATTTCCTGCTAATAGTGGTGAGTAGAAATAAGGTGAGCTCACTCCAGAAAGAAAGATCTACTCTCTGTATGTTGACAAAATTGAACTCATATGCTACAACACTGACACTCAGAAGTTGTTGTTGTTAGGTGCCATCGAGTCAGTATCTGACTCATAGCTACCCTACGTACAACAGGCAAAACACTATTGTCAGTGCTACTCTGCTATTCATAGGGTTTTCAATGGTGGATTGATTTTTGGGAGTGGGTTGCTGGGTCCTTCTCCCAAGCCCACAGTACCTGGTGTTCCTAGACAGTCTCCCATGCAAGTATTAACCAGGCCCTACTCTGCTTAGCTTCTGAGATCTGATGGAATCCGATGCTACAGGGCTATGGCTGCAGGCCTACCCCCTACATGTTGACAAAATTGAATTCATATGCTACAATACTGACATCCAGAACATAGGTTGTGGTAATATCACTGCAGAAAGATCTCCTGTGAGACCCTGACTGGGTATGCACCTGGCCCTGCCCAAATGAGCCCTTCTTCATAGTTAGAACTCCTACATTACCCTCTGACACCTAGGGTCAATTAGCTCTATGCCCTTTTATAAAGTTGTCAGAGGTCAAATCTGACTTAATAAGTGTTCAAAGTCTGAAACAGGTGGTGGACTGAGCAAGTTCAAATGAAACTCTTAGAAGTTCATAGCTTGCCAGCAAAGCAAGCTATGAATCTTGGAATAAATTTGTGCATGTGCATCACATTTACATAGTTCCCATTTGTCACCCATAAGCATCCCATACCAAAGCCATATGGAAAGAAATCATTATCAAAAAGCAATCTGTGTCTCCTTATTGACTACACCTCATTAATTTCTGACTTGATTCTCTCTAAACTGTGTCACTGAATATTTGCTTATTGGTTTCATTTCCTTAAATATGAGTATTGACAGTAATTATACCACCTTATATTTATGGAGTTGCTTATAGTTTTAAGAAAACTTTCTCACTCAACATCTCATTCTGTCCTCACAATGATCCCCTCAAAGAAACTCTTAGCTTTTTCTACAAATGAAAAAACAGAATGGCTAGCCTTGGGTCATGCAGCTACTATATAAATGAATATGGAATTGAGCAACTTGGATTTTTCAAAACCCAACAACCCAACACAGTAGAGGTTTCTGTCATTATCTGGCAAATTCATGACAATTCTACATTGCATAAGCATTACTTTAAAATGTCTGGATAAAGGTGCCTCCAAAATATTTTGATATTATCCCTCTGTTGTCAACACAAGTACTAGAAGAATAAATAAATCAGTATTAACATCTTAGTTTTATAAGTAAATAACTAACCAAACAATCTTCTACCAGACAAGCCTTAAGCCTCAAAAATAAACAGTTTGGACCTACAACAATGTCACTAAGAAGTCAACTCTTAGTTCGGTGTTCTGTACTCTCCTGATTCTGCAGGATCAACTCTTCCCTGTCAGTGAAGCATCTGGGTGTAGTATTATATACAGTGTTTTGCAGTTTACACAGTGCTTTTATGCACATTTGTTAAGTTCCTACAGCCATTCCCCCAGGAGGTGGCCTGCCAAGCATTTTCATCTCGATTTGGCTGGTGATGAAACTAGGGCTCACAATTATCAGAGGCCTTTCTCAAAATGACTCATCTCAGAATTGTCAGGGCAGAGACTGGTTTTAACCTCAGTACTTCCCTGTACATTGGGCCAACACAAAAAGCAATGAAGACCTTCATATAAACCCCAGGAGGTATATGCTTTCTTCCCCAAGCAAACAAAAGGCATTACTGTACTGTCTTGGTATAAGGCAGCCTACTTTTCTCTGAGTCTCCTTATCTTCACAGTTGCCTCCTTCAAAGGATTTATGCAAACCTGTTCTTGATAGATCATTTTCTTCTTGCTCATTTTATGGAATAGTTATGAGGATTAAAATTTAAATGTATGTAAAATGGCATTGTAATCATGTACAGCATGAGCATATCTAGGAAAGTGTCATTATAATAATTACAGGTTATTCAGAGGCCAACAATAGCATCTGTCTTCCCTCCTCCCTTCTTTCCTCCTTTCCTCCTCATTCCCTCTCCCTCCCTCCAACTTAACTAATTCAAAGCAAAAAGCAGGAATCCATGGAATCACCAGCCTATATGGATTTTACAGGCCAGGAGTATAAAAGACCACAGTCTCATGAGGCACATAAAGTAACCCTGACATTGAAGTGGCCTAACTTTAGGGAAGAGCCATGACCGTGGCTTCATAAAGCTGAGTCCGTATTTCCTACCCCAATTATTTATGGGATAAGTTAAGTGACAAAAGACAGCAAAATAAATGCAGTACGCTTATATATCAAAGACGTGTGTTTTGCATTGTTCCACTAAATACAGAAATTACACCTATGATAAATTTAGCTCAGATAAAATGTTAGAAAAATAATAAAACACATAATTTCATTTCAGAGGACAAATTCAGTCTTTATCTAAACATCTCAACTTTTGGGAGTCCCAGAAAGATAAGGCCTTCAAGGTTTATTTGGCTTTGCCACGGGAAGAACATGTAATGGAAAGAGAAAGAGCCCTTTTCAAACACAGATTATGGTGTGTGTTTTTCAAATGTTAATTCCTTCCTCAATACACACTATGGTCCTAAAGTTGTTGTTGCTGTTGTTAGGTGCCAGTCGAGTCGGTATCCGACTCATAGCGACCCTCTGTACAACAGGGGAAACACTATTGTCAGTGCTTCTCTGCTGTTCATAGGGTTTTCAATGGCAGATTGATTTTTGGGAGGGGGTTGCCAGGTCCTTCTCCCAAGCCTACAGCTTCTGGTGTTCCCAGGCGGTCTCCCATCCAGGTACTAACCAGGCCCCACCCTGCTTAGC
>VMDO01024142.1:0-30286 GCA_007922755.1 Pedetes capensis
GTTTGAGATATCTTGAATTTTGTGTTAATTAGTTAAAATTTTGCAGTCATTTTACACTGAAAGAATACCTCAACTCTTAAGAGCCATATTTCAGGTTCTCAATATTCACAGATGGCTTGTAGCTTAAAACATTGCAGAGCAGAAATATAGTTAATAAAATGGAGGCATTTCAAAAATCTAGAATATGTTGTTGTTGTTAGGTGCCATTGAGTTGAGTCAGACTCATAGTGACCATATGTACAGCAGATTGAAACACTTCTGAATTCTGTGCCAGGCACATGATCTTACTTATGTTTAAGCCCATTGTTGCAGATTTGTGTCAATCCCTCTGGTGGAGGGTTTTCCTTTTTTTCACTGATATGCCATTCTCCCAAACATGATATCTTTCTCCAGATTTCTCTTCTGACTACATGTCCGAAATACCTAAGATGCGGTCTGGCCATCCTTGCTTTTCAGGAGCACTCTGGTTGAACTTCTAGGACAGATCTGTAGGTTCTTTTGGCAGTCCATGGTATATTCAATTTGTCTCCAGCACCATAATTCAAAAGCATCAATTCTTTTCCTATCTCCCTTGTTTAATGTCTAGCTTCACAACCATATGATGTGAGTGAAAATACCATGTCATGAGTCAGATGCACCTTCGTCTTCAATGTGACATCTTTATTTTTCAATACGCTAAAGAGATCTTTTGCCACAGCTTTTCCCAGGGCAATGTGTCTTTTGATTTCTTGACTGTTACTTCCATGGGTGTTGATAATAGATACAAGCAAAGCAAAATCTTGGACAACTTCAATCTTTTCTCCATTTATTGTGATGTTGCATACTGACGCAGTCATAAGAATTTTTGTTTTGTTCATGTTTAGCGTCAACCCATACTGAAGGCAATGATCTTTGATCTTAATCAGTAAATGTTTTAAATCTTCTTCACTTTCAGCAAGGAGAGTTGTGCCATCTGCATAACACAAGTTGTTAATGAGTCTTCCTCCAATCCTAATGCTGCATTCTTCCTCACAAGAGCTTCTGGGATTATTTGCTCAGCATAGAAATTGAAGAGATAGAGTGAAAGTATACACCCTTCATGCACACCTTTCTCAACTTTAAACCAGGCAGTGTTTCCTTGTTCTATTAGAACAACTGCCTCCTGCTTCACACACAGATTCCTCATAAGTACAATTAGATGCTCTGGTCTTCCCATTTTTCAAAGTGTTATTCATAATTTTTTATGATCCACACAGTCAGATACCTTTGCATAGTCAATAAAACATAGATATACATCTTTCTAATATTTTCTGCTTTCGGCTAATATTCGAGTGACATCAGCAATGATGTCCCTGGTTCCCCGCCCTCTTCTGAATCCTGGTTGATTTTCAGGTAATTCCCTGTCTATATACTGCTGCAGTCGCTTCTGAATGATCGTTAGTTAGTAGAATTTTGCTGGTGTGTGATATTAGTGATACTGTCCAATAGTTTCCATATTCAGTTGGATCCTTTTTTTGGAAATAGACAGAAATATGCATCTTTTCCAGTAATTGGCCTGGTAGCTGTTTTCCAAATCTGTTGTCATAAACATATGAGCACCTCCAGTGCTGCACCTGTTTGTTGAAACATTTCTATTAGTAATCCATCAGTTCCTGGAGCCTTGTGTTTTGCCAGTTCTGTTAAGGCAGCTTGGACTTTTTCTTTCAATATCAGTGGTTCCTCTCCATATGGAAACTCTTGAAATGATTGGTCATCTACCATTTTTTTTTATTTCTTTTGTATTCCTGAACTTTGTGTATTCCTTCCATCTTCTTTTGATTTTTCCCACATTGTTTAATATTTTTCTTGTAGAATCTTTCACTATTGCCCCTCAAGGCTTGAAATTTTTCCTCACTTCCTTAAGCTTGAGAAACACTGAGTGTGTTCTTCCCTTTTGGTTTTCTCCCTCCAGCTTTTTGCACTTGTCATTATAATATTTGTCTTTGTGTTCTCGAGCTGCCATTTGATATCTTCTGTTTAGTTCCTTAACTTTATCATGTCTTTCATGTAGGTACATTTTTTGTATTTAGAAATTTTTAATGTATAGTTTAATGTGTTTCATTCTGACATGCATTTCATTGTGACATTTCCACATATGCGTTTTGCTGTACATTGCACAGATAAGCTCCCCCTTATCCTCTTGTGCACTTCTCCCCCACCCGACCCCCCACCAAAAACATCTCTTCCATTTGCATGTCTTTTTGTGGTAATATTTTTCTATATACTCGTGGATCCCAATTATGTCTATGATCAAAATTTTTTCTGTAGTGAAATATCTTTTTACATTGTCAGTACTATTACATGAATTTTCTAGCCCATCCCTATTATTAGCATTCTTTGGTATTATTGGTGTTATTATAGTTATTTCCAGAACAATTAAGGTTGGGCTGTTCAACCTGAGGTCACACCCTACCCCATTCCTCACTCCTCCTTTTTCCTCCTCTCCATCCTCTCCTTTCCCAGGAGTTTCTCCTTTTGCTAGTTCCCTCCCTCCTTCTTTTGCACTCCCCAAATTATCCCTTCCCCTGATAAGTCGGCTTTAGCTTTTTCTTATGTGCCAACCACTGCAAAGGATTTTTTTCCTTCTTTTAACTTTTCATTCAGCTCCCACATGCGAGTGAGAACAGGTGGTATTTCTCTTTCTGTTCATTTACTTAAAATAATTTTCTCCAATTCCATCCATTTTGTGGTGAATGGCATTATTTCATTTTTTTGATTGCTGAGTAGTATTCCATTATGTGGGCTGGGATTTAGCTCAGTTGGTAGAGTGCTGCGCTGCAGTTTCTGAGGCCCGAGTTCAATTTCCAGGACCACAAAAATGGGAGACGGACCTGGCAATCCACTCCCAAGGTAATCCTGAAACTGTCAGCCATTGAAAACCCTATGAGGGTCTCTGTGAGTCAGATACTGACTTGACAGCACCTAACAACAACAACAACATTCCATTATGTATATGCACTATAGTTTTTTTTTTACCCGTTCTTCTGTTGATGGGCACTTTGGTTGATTCTATACCCTTGCTATTATGAAAAGCACTGCATTGAACATGGTGATGCAGGTGTCTCTGTGGTATGATGACACATCTCCCTTTGGGTAAATTCCCAATAGTGTTATAGCTGGGTCATATGGTAGATCAATTTTTAGTTTTTAAAGATACCTCCATATTGATTTCCTAAGTGGTTCTGCTAATTTATAGCTCCACCAGCACTGTAAGAGTGTTCCCTTTTCTCCACAACCTCACCAGTATTTGTTATTTCTTTTATTGATCTTGGCCATTCCTACTGGTGTAAGGTGGAATCTCAGAGTTGTTTTGATTTGCATTTCCCTAATGGCTAGGGATATTGAGCATTTTTTCATGTGTTTCATGGCTTTGTGTGCCTCTTCATTTGAAAACTGCTCAATTCCTTTGCCCATTTGTGTATTGGGTTATTTGTTTTCTTGGTTATTTTTTTCTTGAGTTCTTTATAAATTCTGGTAATTAGACCTCTGTCCAATGTATAGGATGTGAAGATTTTTTCCCATTCAGTGGGGATTTTCTTGACTCTGTTCATTGTTTCCTTTGCTGTACAGAGGATTTTAAATTTCATTTAATCCCATTTATCTATTTTTGTTGCAATTTCTTGAGCAATTCGAGTTCTATTAAGGAAATACTTTCCTATGCCTATATGTTGTAGTGTATTGCCTATCCTATCCAAGGTCAAACAGTCATTATTAGCAGATGACATGATATTTTACCTAAAAGACCCCAAAACCTCATTCAGAAAACTTTTAGATATAATTAACCCCTTCAGCAAAGTGGCAGGATACAAAATTAACATACAAAAATCAATAGCTTTCCTTTACACCAACTGTGAACAGGAAGAGAAGGAAATTATAGATACAATAGCTTTCATGATAGCCCGCTAGAAAATTAAGTACTTTGGAATAAATCTAACCAAAGACCCTATAGACCTCTCTACACAGAAAATTTCAAAACATTAAATAAATAAATTGCAAAAGATACTAAAAAAATGGAAGGACCTTCCCTGCTCCTGGATAGGGAGAATCAATATAGTTAAAATGGCTGTCCTACCAAAAGCAATCTATAGATTTAATGCAATCCCCATTAAAATTCCATGGATTGACTTTAGAGAAACAGAAAAAATGACCCAAAAATTCATATGGAATCACAAAAGACCACATATAGCCAAAACACTCTTAAGCTGCAAAACTAATGCAGGTGGAATCACAATCCCTGACTTTCATCTATACTACAGGGCAGTGGTGGCAAAAACAGCTTGGTACTAGAACAACAATAGGCCTGAAGACCAGTGGAACAGAATAGAAGTTCCACAAATACCTCAACACACCTATAGCCACCTAATTTTTGACAAAGGAGCAACATAAGTAAATTGGAAAAAGCCTTTTCAATAAATGGTGCTGGGAAACATGGACATCCGCTTGCAGAAAAATGAAAACTGACCTGCATCTCTCATTATGCATGAGAGTTAATTGAAAATGGATAAAAGGCTTCAACATAAAACCAGAAACTTTAAAATTAATAGAAGATAGGATAGGTATCTATTTATCTTAATTTTTCTGTGCAAACAGACTGCCAACAAAATAGCAGAGGGATTCTCCAAAGGTTAAGTTCATTTAGAAGGGGCACTGCAATGAGAATAAGGAGGTCATAGTAAACTATGTACATATTCAAAGATGTTCAAGAAAGGGGTAGTTTTTTAAGGAAAAATGAAAATTACCTAAAATATTTTGAAACCATAATCCTTGGTCAGATGTGTTAACAGCAAGGATCCATCCATGGCCCATGTTTGAACACATAATTCTCTGGCAGATGCCCTTGCAAAAGTATTATTAGCTTGAAGTTGTGGTGGAATTTGAGTAAGGTTGTATTCTGGCAAAAATTTTTTTGATAGTTACTGTTTCTAGGCAATTGTGCTTGAGAACTCTGCTTTTATAATCATCAGTTTGTCTGTCTCTGTCTCTGTCTCTGTCTCTCCCTCTCTTTCTTTTTCTTATTTTCTTTGTTATGGTTGACACAAAAGTCTCAATTTTGGTACCAACATCTTTCATAAGAAGTGTTACAATCATCATACTGTGAGAATCTCACAAAAAATTCACCTCAGACACTACAAGTATGTGATTAATGGAATACCCATAATGAAATACATTAAATGGAATCATTTAATTAAACCACATTTAAAATATGTTATTATTACTCTTTTCTGTATTACATTAGTTTTTCTTTTTTTGTTTATTTTAAAGTGAAATTTAATATTAAAGAGTACTTCCAAAGGTGTAAAATAGATTAAAGTCATGGGTTAAGTTACACAGGGAGGACTGGGGAAGTGTAGTTTGTGTTCTCAAAATGCAGAATTCACACAATGGCTGGCACTAAATCTAGCCATATAGGCTTGAAGTAGAAAAGATGATACTGAGGCTGGTCTTTTTCAGGAAAGAGAGGCACTCTTGTTCATTGACAAATGTGTGCTTATCCCAACTAGTTTCATTAGTTGATTACATCATGTAGCTCCTGATCAGTCAGAATATTATTTTTTTTCAAAACAGAACTACTTTCTTCATCAGTTTGTTGGAGGAATCTACTTGCAAAAGTAACTTCAATATATATTTGATTTTCCACACACCTGATTAAAAAACACAAGCATATATACAAATGCACATATATGCAGAAAAGAAAAGCTAAATATATTGTACCCCATTGTCAAAATATATAACACCTCATAAATTTAGGATGGAATGATTTATGAGTAAAACTTATTGATTGTAGAATGGTCTTGTTTGTATTTAATTTAGACTAAGAACAGTTATGTTGAAAGAGGATGTAGGAGTAAGTGTAGCCAATTTGTTATGTACCACATAGTGTTCTAAGTTTTTAATCTCATTTGTTCATGTAATTTATTTAACTTTTTCAGATACTTATAATTAGCTATTGTAATAATTACACTTATTTGTATAGGAGGAAAGTAGTTTATAAGGAGGTTAAGCATCTTCCCCCAAATTATACTGATAAGAAATATTAGATTTCAGATTTAAATACAGGCCAGAGTGAGTCCAAAGATGCCCTGGCTATCCCAGGCAGGATGACACCTAGGGGACTGGATAAATAGGCCTGGAACAGGACTGTGTTTGTTTATAAATGGGAAGATAGAAGTTATGCTTGATGCAGAGATGCAAATACCTCAGATAAAATAATTTTATCAGTACATACATTGAACTAGCATGTATTTCTCTGTGGTAGACATTGTGCTGGAGATTGTAGTACAATGATTGATAAGGTAATGAGTTTATACTGGGAGTGGTGATGTATGCCTTTAATCCCAGCCACACTGGAGGCAGAGGAAGGGAGATTGCAAGTTCAAGGCCAGAGACAGCCTGCATAGTTTAGCAAGACCCTGTCTGAAAATAAAAAGTAAAGAATGGGCTGGGTTTGCAACTCAGTAGTAGAGCATTGCAAGGTATGTGTGAGGCTCTGGATTCAATAGATTCCATCCCCCAGTATGGATAGAAAGAGAGAGAGACAGAGAGAGAGAGAGAGAGAGAGAGAGAGAGAGAGAGAGAGCGCTAAACTTATATTGAGGACAAACAGGAAACAAACATAGGCAATTAATACCCAATATAGAAAGTAGTACTTTCCTAAGAATAAACATAAAATTATATTGATAGCAGAGTCTTGGTCCATGGGGGTGCCTGACTTTGGGGTGTCACAACAAACCAAATCTGGCTGCTCAACCTCAACAACAAATGAAAAAAGTAATGGTGCAGTAGGAAAAGAGTTTTAATATTTAGTTGGTTATACTGGGAAGACAAGAGGACTAGTGTCTTCAACCTTGTCTTGGGGATACTTGCATGAGCTTATTTTTAATAGGAGAAGAATTGGGAAAAGGGGCTGGTCAAACTATATTCCAGTTGATCATTATCTTGGCTCTAGTCCTTTGATGTCTTGGAGACAATGTTAACATTTGGATATCAGTTCAGTTCCCCAGAAGATTGCTCCCACTTATGAAGTAGTCTTCCATCATGGAATAATTGCTCCCACTTAAGAGGGGGAGGCTTTTCATGGGGTGATCTACCTGCAAGCATTACTGATCCTGGCAGTGATGAGAAAATCCTGTGGTGTTGGAGCATACAAGAAAGAATATTCTGACCTGCCAGGTGCAAGTTTATTGGGAGCAAGTGAAGGGGGGACTCCCTTAGGCAGCACCACATTTGAGGGGATGGCAGCATCAAGTTTCATGAGGCTAAGAGTTTTATAGTTCTGGCAAAGCTTTTGTGGGAAGCATAAGTTGGCAAATCTTTTTGAAGGGGGGAGGGTATATGTTTTCAGAAAGTTGGTATCTGGCTTTTGGCACTAAAGACATTCTCACTTTGGGAGCCAGTTTTTTAATGTCCAGATACCTGTTCTTTGGAATCATCCTGACCTTGAGACCCTATTTGGGGGCCCTGTATTCTCAAAAAAGTAGGCTTCATGAAATGACTGGAGATTTCTAGGTGCCACTCCGAGAGTCTGGAACAGGACATTGTAAAAGCTGGAAGTTGATAATATATTGATTATAATGTCATGAAAATGCATTAGTTACTCTTATTTTGGTGTCTTCAGCCTTAAGAAGAAAAGGATTACCACCTCTGGGAGGATACTTCACAAATGATTAATATGACTACATACAGAGTTGAGCAAGAATCTGACACTAAGTTTCAGGTAGGAAAAGAGAAAGGAAAAAATGAAGGCAGCTTTTTTTCTTACTTTTAGTTATACATAGGCCATCTTCAGGCCCAAGTTAAGAGTCAGTGTCTTTTGACAAAAGTAGCCTCTAAGTCCCTGTTACAATATTGATAGGGGATGCTAGGCATGAAGAAAGTTAAAAGTGGGACCCTCTATTTTTGGAATTCACAGGGGGATAGAGAGTACCCCAAAACAAGGCCAGGCCCAGGAGTTCATCTAGCCCACTTTGAGGAATCCTATGGGACAAGATAGCAACTGGTCACCTTTGCAATACATAGGAGTATCTCACTCTTCCCGACTCCCATTGAGTGGGCCAAGATGGCACCCAAAGTATGGCAGCATTTAAAGCTTCCCTGGTGCCTGATTGGTCATTTCTGATCCAACCCTGTTCCCCTGATTGGCTGGCTATCAGGCCATATAAACTCCGGAGCTCAGAATTCTACAGCCATTCTGAACACCATCCAAGAAAAGCTCACCAGGTCCTTGCAGTTCCTTAAGGGCCCAAGGCCCATTTACTCATCTGCCTAACCTATCTTCAGACTTCCTCTGACCTGCCTTCATCATACCTCAACCCACCTGCCACCTCTATCTGACCCTGACCTCTACAATACTGGATTTCCTACACAGACCAACAGCTTCATGAGGCAAGACTCTGGGAGTCAAGCACAAGGTCCCTGAAGTGGCAAAACCTGTGATCCAGAAGAACAATGACACCTGGGAATCTCTGCAGCTGAGCACTGCCCTTCTCTAACTCTCCTTTCCCATCTCCCTAACCCTTCATTCCTTTCCCCTCCTTTGTGATTAAACCTCTGTCCTATCCTGTGTGTGATGGTCTGCTTTCTGGCCACAGCCTCACCACTGGGTGCAGCATTGGGGCACCCACCTCTTGCTTCCACCCACAATGCAGAGAGAGAGAAACACCAGAAAAAAACCAACACTCTGTAGCCATCTGCTTCCCAGGCACCTTTTAAAACAGGCATATCAATGTGAGCTTCCTCTGAGACAAATGCTTGATATGTGGTTAGTACTTCCCTGGTAGATAATATCCTTTTCAAATAACATGATTCCTAGTAGGTGATACCTTTTTACAAATGGCATCGTCTATAGCCAGTAACAACATTTACATGCAAAGATAATAGATACTTCCATGTCTGGGCAAGGCTAAGGGGTCTCTCTTGAGGCAAGACGCTCCTCCTTCATTAAAGGGGAAAATCTGTTTTACAACCTAAATCCAGCTAGGCCAAAAAAAGCAAAAAAAATATATAACACACCTAAAGATAAGAAAAGGAAGAACAGGACTATCTGTCTCTTTAATGTGGTATGGACTTATAAATCCCAAAGCAACTCCCTGCCCTTGGTGCAGCTGTTTGCAGATGTTCACAGATTTTTACTGCTGAACCTACCTTCTTTCTGACTTCTAACTCAGAAAGTATAACTTTCTTTTTTTCTCTATCTCCCCCTTCCAAGAGTTAGGTAGTTAGATAGATTTTTGCAAGCCAGTGGAAGAGAAAGGGATTAAAAGTGGTTCCTGCTTTCATCCATGGTGTAAGACAGACCTTCCAGAATATCAGAAGGATATTATTCTAATAGACTTCCCATCTTAATTGAAATTAATGTCTGCTTGACACCTCAGGTGATGATCAAAGGTGAACCATTCCAATATATCCACCTATGCACCTGTTATTTTGAAATATAACAAATACATTAAGTCATTTTACAAAATAATGACCCCAGGCTCCATATGCCCTAAACCAAAAAGATAACTAAACAATAGGAAGCTTTCAGGCCAGCCTGTCTGGGAAGGGTGGAGAATGAATTTGTGCCAGGGCTTACATCACACTGGGTAGGCTGCTGTTTTACTCTGTTTTACAACAAAACTACAGAGAGGATAGGCACATGTCCCCACATCTTGTGGTATACACCTTGCATATCTATTCCAGTTGCTTTTATCCTTGTAAAATGCTGGCTTAACTTTTCTTCTGTTTTCTGTCTCTGTTTGTCTTTTCTTTCACCTGGGGAACATCCTAACCTCAGGTTGTTTCACTCAAAGAACTGAGAATTCTCCAGGTTTTTTCAGGTTTCTCCCTGGCTACTCGAGGGGCTTCAGTTTTCTCTCGCAACTATTCCTTAAGGGCAAACTACTCCTTTACAATAAATTTTACCTATATTCTGGTCTATAGTACTTGCGTCTCATTTGAATTCTTTCAACTAGAGGTTACAAGGACTGAGGTATTGCTGCTGGCTTCTCTACAACACTAGTTCCCCAGACCCATTCCCTAGTGACATCAACACTGACCTAAATTTGAAGTCTACTTGCTTTAGCACTCAGGGAATTTTCTCTTTCTCCAACTCTAAATAAATTGTCCTCAAACTTTCTTTCTGAGTTCATTTAAAACATATTTTTTGGTTATTGAAACCAAGAATCTGTAGCATCTGTAGGCTTGGTAACATGAGAATATAAAGAAGGGCTACCTCACTCAGCCTTGGCCTTAAAGGATGTGTTATGGTTTGAATCTAAAGTGTACCCCAAAAGTCATGTGTTTCAGCATTTGGTTCTCAGCCGGGAGTGCCACCCTGGGAAGCTGTGGATCTTTGGGAGGTGGGTCCTACCTTTGTGGAAATGGAACATTGGGGCCAACCATTGGAGGTATTACATGGGCCTCCATTTCTTAACAGTTCTCTGCTCCTGATCACCACAATGGGCAATTCTGTGCCACAGGTCTGCTCCATAGCCATGTATACCATGTCTGCCTTGAATCAATGGACTAAAATCCTCTAACTTTGAGCCCAATAAATCATTCCTCTAGTAAGAGTTTGTTTTTATTAGGTTCTTTGCTACATGCATGAATGTTCAGTGATGCATGAATGTTCAGGGTAACAAAAAATTGGTAAACAGAGGGTTCTTACTGTTCAGAGACCTGTGCATGTAGTGATTAAACTGGTGAAACTTATTTGTTGAAAGAATTTAGAAGAGCTTGGAGATTCAGTTGAGAGAAGCCTTTGAATACTATGAGCAGAAATGTAAGGAACTGTTCTGGTAAGAGTTCAGAAGACCAGAGAGCTGACAGAGCTACAGATAGTAAAGACATGCTCACAAGGCCCTAGGGGAAAATGAGTATTTTATTGAGAATTAGAATGGAGGCCATTTATGTCACATTCTGGCCAAAAGTCTGTCCTTGTTCTAAATATTTGAGTACAGCCAAACATAAAAGTAATTGACTAATTAACTTGGCAGAAGGAATAACAAAAGGGCAGATTATTGAGGCTGTATGTTGGTTATTGGCTTGCAGTTGTACCACTGTAACATCCAATCCCATCAGACCTCAGAAAGCTAAGCATGGTCATACCTGGTTAGTACTTGAATAGGAGACCACCTGGGAACACCAGGTGGTGTAGGCTTGGGGAAGGACCCAGCAACCCACTCCCAAAAAACTACCAGCCATTGAAAACCCTTTGAATAGTAGATGAGCACTAACAATAATGTTTCATCTGTTTTATCTAGGGTCAGTAGGAGTCAGATACCAACTCAACTGCACCTAACAATGACAATAATCCTCCCTTTTGTAGTGGTAATGTGCCAAATTGTGTTAGAAGTATGTAACCTCTTTTTGTTTTGCAGAGGCAAGATGGTGGACAGATAACACGTTCCTTCTGTCCCAGAGTAAAGGGAAGCCTCGAATAGGGGTTTAGAACACACATTGAATAGATAGAAACAGTGATAGTTTAGATTGGGAGATAGAGGATGCAACTGGATGGACACTGAAATCGAGCATTTGGCTTCTGAGGAGCTACAGAGTTCAGTAGCAGGACTGCCATTCCACCATTTTGCCATCATGCAGATGGCAGGATAGAATCCCAGAGACTCGGAGGGGACTTTGCCCACACACCCACAGGAGCCAGACCCAACACAGAATGCAACCTTGACATCACACTGTCACCCTACCCATGGGACACAAACTACAAGTTTCCAGTGAGTCAGTTTGAGGTGGCACTCGGAATTGCTATCTTTAGCGACATAGATCCCGCAGCCTGAGATGCTGGGCTGTTGTAGGTCCCTCACATGAGAAAATAGGGATCAGATCCACGAGAGTAGATACTCGAGGAGTAATCGCAGAGGGAACTGGGAAACAAGTGCCAGCAGTACGCATCCAGAGCTGCGCATCCAGAGCTGAAATGTGGCTCCCTCCCTCCTGTTGTGGTGGGATAGTCATGCAGCCGCAACCTCCACAGACATATGGGCACACATACGCCTGGATCCCAGACAAACCAGAGGGGATCCTAAGTCATCCCACTGCACTGTGGAGAAAGGTGAGGTCTGCGGAGGCAGCTGAGCCCCACGTGGACAGAGTGCTCCTTTTTGGCAGAGTCTTGCGGGACAATTAGACAATAAGAACAGTTTTGAGGGCAATCGCCGTGCATGGCAGACCTACTATAGACTCTCTCCAGGGGGGTTGAATATCATCCCGCCCACAAGAGGATTTGGTCCTCCCAAGTGGTCTCCCAAGTGGGCAAAAGCTCTGCAATTAAAAAAAAAAAAATCCACGATAGCAGCCATATTCCTTCCATGTTATAGGCTTTGGGCCAGAAATCTCTGATTTGGGGAATTGGCGCCAGAACCACGTGGGACAGGGAGAACCCCAGGGAGGACACCACAGGCTCCACTGCTTCTCAAACAATACAATAGACACAGAATATTTCGTGGAACCATCTCTTTGGTCACGCAGGACATTGTGGGGCAATTCGCCTTTTTCTACTTAATCAGCAAAATCTCTATAGACTAAAACAGACTCCTGCAGATTGTGTGAAAACACTACCATCCTGAGTTCTGGAGGGAGCACTGCTTCCTGCAGTATCAACTTCAACCGGTGGAACTGGGTGTCCACAGTGCAGATTCTACCTGCAAGAACATACAAGAGGTTTTTGTTTTTGTTTTTTTTTTCTTTTTGTATGGGGATTTGAATCCAGGGTCTTGCGTTGCTTGCTTTGTAGGTGCTGGACCGCTGCACTGCGCCCCCAGCCCATATTTTTTTTTTTTTACTTTTTGAGTCAGGGGCTTGCTGGGTTGCACAAACTACCTCTGATCTCGGGGTTGTGGTCCTCTTGCCTCCACCCCCCAAGCCACTGGAATTGCAGGCGTGCATCATCGCACCTGACGAAGTGTTTTTATATGTGTGTGTGAGCGTGTATGCATGGTTTTGTTTTGCTTTTGTTTTGATTTTGTTTTTTGTTTCTTGTGTTTTTTCTTTGTTGTTTGTTTGTTTTTGTTGTTTTGTATGTGGGGTTGAAATCAGGGTCTTGTGCCTATTCACTTTGTAGGTGCTGGATTACCACGCTGCGCCCCCCAGCCCATATTTGTTTACTTTTTGAGAGAGGGTCTCGCTAGGTTTCCCAGGCTGCCTGTGATATTGGGCTTGCAATCCTCATGCCTCCGCACCCCAAGCCACTGGGATTGCTGGTGTATACCACTGCATCTGACTACAAGCGATTTTAAACGTGGGTGGGACAGTGTATGCGTGCGGTTTTTTATTTTCTTTTTTTATTTCTATTTTCTTCCTTTCTTGTTTTACTCTCTTCCCTCTTTCTATTCTCCTTCTCTTTTTCTTATGCTATATATGCGTCCTTGTATTAATTATTTTATCATCAGAGCCCCCACATGTATGTCAGTTTGCCGCACTGTGGGGGCTTACGTGTTGCAATGAGGCTGAGAGTTCTGACACTGTAACCTCGGACATGAGCAAGGTTACCCATGGTGGACAGATTTTCAGCTGAGCTTCCAGACTAAGACAGACTAGGGAGTAGGACCTGGCGAGCCACTCCCGAAACAACTAGCCATTGGAAACCCTATGAATAGCAAAGAGACTCTGTTAGATATAGTGCCGGAAAATGAGGCCCCCAGGTTGGAAGGCATTCAAAAGACTACTGGGGAAGAGTTGCCTCCTCCAAGTAGAGTCTACTGTGATGACAGAAATGGAGCAAAGCCCCAGCGTGCCCAACTTGCTGATGTGGCATGACTCAAAATGAGGAGAAACAACTGTAAACATCCATTAATAATTGGAACATGGAATGTACGTAGTATGAATCTAGGAAAATTAGAAATCATTAAAAGAGAAATGGAGTGCATAAACGTTGACATTCTAGGCATCAGTGAGGTAAAATGGACCGGCATAGGCCAATTTGAGTCAGACAATCATATGGTCTACTATGCTGGGAATGATAAACTAAAGAGGAATGGGGTTGCATTCATCATCAAAAAAGACATTTTAAGATCTGTCATGAAATACAATGTTGTCAGTGATAGAATAATATCCATAAGCCTACAAGGAAGTCCAGTTAATATGACTATTATTCAAATTTATGCACCCACCACTAAGGCCACAAATGAAGGGAAGACTTCTATCAGCTTCTGCAATCTGAAATAGATCAAACATGTAAAGAAGACATACTGACAATCACTGGTGACTGGAATGCATTGGTTGGAAACAAAGAAGAAGGATCAGTAGTTGGAAAATATGGTCTTGGTGACAGAAATCAAGCTGGAGATCGCATGATAGAATTTTGTCAGACCAATGACCTTTTCATTAAAAATACATTTTTTTCAACATCATAAACAGAGACTATACACATGGACTTCACCAGACGGAACATACAGGAATCAAATTGACTACATATGTGGAAAGAGATGATGGAAAAGCTCTGTACAAAAAGTCAGAACAAGAGCAGGTGCTGACTGTGGATCAGACAATCAACTTCTCTTATGCAAGTTCAAACTGAAGCTGAAGAAAATTAGGACAATTATACAAGAGGCATGGTATGACCTTGAGTATATCCCACCTGAGTTCAGAGGCCACCTCAAAAATAGGTTTAATGCATTAGACACAAATGATAGGAGGCCAGAAGAGTTGTGGCATGACATAAAAGATATCATTCAAGAAAGAAGCAAAAAGTTCTTAAAAAGACAAGAAAAAAAGAAAAGACCAAATTATGTGTCAAAAGAGACAGTAGAACTTGCCCTTGAATGTTGAGCAGCTAAAGTAAAGGGAAGACATGATGAAGTTAAGGAACTAAACAGAAGATTTCAGAAGGCAGCTCGAGAACATAAAAACAAATACTATAATGACATGTGCAAGGAGCTGGAGGCAGAAAACCAAAAGGGAAGGACACGCTCTGTGTTTCTCAAGCTTAAGGAAGTGAAGAAAAAATTCAAGCCTCGAGTGGCAGTGGTGAAAGATTCTACAGGGAAAATATTAAATGATGCAGGAAACATCAAAGGAAGATGAGAAGAATACACAGAGTCATTATACAAGAAAGAATTGGTGATGACCAACCATTCCAAGAGGTTGCACATGAAGAGGAACTAATGGTGTTGAAGGACAAAGTGGAAGCTGCCTTGAAAGAATTGACAAAACACAATGCTCCAGGAATTGATGGGATACCGATAGAGATGTTTCAACAAACAGATGCAGCACTGGAGGTGTTAACATGTTTGTGCCAACAGGTTTGGAAAACAGCTACTTGGCCAACTGTCTGGAAGCGATCCATATTTATGCTTATTCCCAAAAAAGGTGATCCAACTGAATGTGCAAACTATCAGAAAATATCATCAATATCGCACACAAGCAAAATTCTACTAAAGATCATTCAGAAGCAATTGCAGCAATATATGGACAGGGAATTACCAGAAAATCAACGGGGATTCAGAAGAAGTTGGGAAACCAGGGACATCATTGCTGACGTCATACAAATATTAGCTGAAAGCAGAGAATATCAGAAAGATGTCTATCTATGTTTTATTGACTATGCAAAAGCGTTTGATTGTGTGGATCACAACAAATTATGGATCACACTTCAGAAAATAGGAATACCAGAACACCGAATTGTGCTCATGAGAAATCTGTAC
Organism: Pedetes capensis; assembly: GCA_007922755.1. Lineage (NCBI taxonomy): Eukaryota > Metazoa > Chordata > Mammalia > Rodentia > Pedetidae > Pedetes > Pedetes capensis. Next base: position 15,654 of record VMDO01024142.1, read on the forward strand.
ATGAACCAGGAGGTAGCTGTTCAAATAGAACAAGGAAACAGTGCATGGTTTAAAGTTGAGAAAGGTGTGCATCAGGGCTGTATACATTCACCCTATCTCTTCAATTTATACACTGAGCAAATAATTCCAGAAGCTGGACTTTATGAGGAAGAACGCAGCATCAAGATTGGAGGAAGACTCATTAACAACCTGTGTTATGCAGATGACACAACTCTGCTTGCTGAAAGTGAAGAGTATTTAAAACATTTACTGATGAAGATCAAAGATCACAGCCTTCAATATGGGTTATGACTAAACATCAACAAAACAAAAATCCTTACTACTGGGTCAGCACACAACTTCACAGTAAATGGAGAAAAGATTGAGGTTGTCCAAGATTTTGCTTTGCTTGGCTCTATAAGCAACACCCACAGAAGCAGCAGTCAAGACATCAAAAGACGCATTTCTCTAGGAAAAGCTGTGGCAAAAGATCTCTTTAGAGTATTGAAAAGCAAAGATGTCACATTGAAGACGAAAGTGCAGTGCATCTGACTCATGCCATGGTATTTTCAATGGCATCATATGGTTGTGAAAGCTGAACATTGAACAAGAGAGACAGAAAAAGAATTGATGCTTTTGAATTGTGGTGCTGGAGATGTCTATTGAATATACCATGGACTGCCAAAAGAACCAACAAATCTGTCCTAGAAGAAGTACAACCAGAGTGCTCCTCGGAAGCAAGAATGGCCAAACTGCATCTTACATATTTCGGACATGTAGTCAGGAAAGAACAATCCCTGGAGAAGGACATCATGTTTGGAAGAGTGGCAGGTCAACGCAAAAGAGGAAAACCCTCCATCAGATGGATTGACACAGTGTGTACAACAATGGTCTTAAACATAAATAAGATCGTTTGCCTGGCACAGAATTGGCAAGTGTTTCGATCTGCTGTACATAGGGTCACTATGAGTTGGACTCTACTCGACGGATCCTAACAACAACAACAACAATAGCTATTTGCCTGCAGCTGTAGCCCTGTGGCATCGGATCCCATCAGATCTCGGAAGCTAAGCAGGGTCGGGCCTTGTTAGTACCTGGATGGGAGACCGCCTGGGAACACCAGAAGCTGTACGCTTGGGAGATGGACCCAGCAATCCCCTCCCAAAAATCTGTCTGCCATTGAAAAACCTATGAATAGCAGAGAATCACTGACAATAGTGTTTCCCCTGTTGTACAGAAGGTCACTATGAGTCGGACACCGACTCGCTGGCATCTAACAACAACAACAACAACAAAAAACAATAGCCTTTTGCCTTGAGTATCAGTAGAATATACTTGGAGGTGGCCATGAACCTTTTGGGGGAGGCAGGTCCTAGCTTTGCAGAGGAGGGTCACTGGAGGCAGGACTTTAGACTTTTACATGGACCTCTAGTTCCAGTAGCTTTCTATTCCTGATCACCAAGATGTGAGGTTCTATGCCACAGGCTTCTTCCACTACCATGCCTGCCCTATTGCCATACCTGTCCCCAATTTATGGTCTAAAATTCTCTGTTAGCCCCAATAGGTTATTTCTCCCATAAGTTTTTTCCTTCAGATCCTCAGTAATGCGTGAGCTGACTAACATTGGATGGCTAATAGATAAGCTGTTGAGTCCTGATTACTTAGAAAATACATTTAAAGAGACCTTAAGGTCTATATTGTTACTATCTTAGGGGTAACATTTTCATTTGGCTGTGCTAGATGCAACTCAACTTCAAAAATCCAACCTAAAATCTCATATTGAAAGATAAAATAAGAACAAATGATAACAATTGTTGAGTACCTACCCCACAGAAGAAGTTATGTGTTATACATATGTATTATTTCTACATTCATTTTTACATACATGGAATCAGTTTCAAAAGGATAGAAAACTTTCCTGAATTAATGTCAGAGCCTTCTACATTCAAAGGTCATAATTTATCCTCCCCCCCCCACATGTAATAACAAAGGGCCTTTATTAATGCTCGAGCTCGAGGGTACCACCCCTCACCGGTGCAGTGGTTAAGTGTTGGGTCCCCAATGCAGGGTGAAGGCTTATATTGTGGGTTACAAGCAGGGAATGAGGGAGTGGAGAAGGCAAAAGTCCAAATAAGGTGGGGCTTTGAGATAAGGTGAGGATTTTCAGTTGCTAAAGTAAGAGGGGTCTGCTATTGAAAGTCAAATAAGGTGGGGTTTTTGAGTTGCTAAAGCAGGCCATTTGTATTATCCTGAGGCCTGGGAGTTCCTGGAAGTTACTCCCCATATCTACAGCCCTTTGTTATCCTTCTTAATATTACTAACTCAAGTAAGTCAATACATAGGCTAAAATGATTTGTTTATGAGTATCGAATACTCAGAGAAAGATATTTTAACTTTTTAAACAAGCAACATTTTTGAAATAATTATTAAGGAATTTTATCATTCATAGTTAATGTATTTTGCATTTTAAGCATAATTTATTTTTGTGATATAAGATTCTCTTTCATTTATGTTATCTCATTGACTTAACACAGATAATTACAGACCATGTAAAAGTTATTTGACATTTAAAGAATGCAAATATCTAAACACACTACAAATTTAAATCATTCAGTATATACCAAACATGTACAATGATGCTTAGGTTTACATTCAGATTTTTCAGGGGAGCCTGCTTTTGCTTAACCTTTCTTGTGATTTTTATTTGCATATTTTAAAATAGTTTACCTCTGATTAGAAGAAAATTTAAATCAGTTAACTTATTTTTAAGGCAACAGTAAATAAGTGAAAGTTTTTTTCAATGGCCATCATAATTATTTTTATTAATAATTGAAAACAATTGATTTTAATAAATAATAACCTAAAATATTAAATCTTGAAAATGTTTTTTATTCAAGGAACTCTTTCTTAGATGCCATAGACACTTCATTTTGAAATATGCACCAAACATTCTTGGAATATTCTATAAAGGATGATCATCCTATTTAGATTTAGGAAATGAAACTTTGCAGGGATTTTTGCTAATCTGATGCACTTTTCTAGAACTCTCTTTTATCTGACATGTATTACTAAATTATACCAACATATAAAATGTTGTTGTTGTTGTTGTTAGGTGCCGTCAAGTCCGTATCCGACTCATAGTGACCCTCATAGGATTTTCAATGGCTGACTGTTTCGGGATTGCCTTGGGAGTGGATTGACAAGCGCTTCTCCCATTTTTGCGGTGCTGGGAATTGAACTCAGGACCTCAGAGACTGCAGCACAGTGCTCTACCAATTGAGCTAAATCCCAGCCCTAACGTATGAAATAGATCATCTAAAAACAGATCCCTGAAAATGGAATTAATTTGAAATTCAATGTCAATTTGATATTATAATCATGACTAACTATCCTTCAACACTTTCTGACATATTTCAAGTAAAATTAATGCAAATATTTAAAAAGAAAAGTAATTTATTGGGCTTGTTAGTATTATTTTTAACATTGATTTATTTTATAAGTAGAATTTGCTAAAAGGAAATTTCTTAAAAATAAGAAATTTGTATTTTTAATAAAATATAATGAAATAATGATAAAATCTTGAACAAAAATGCCTAAAATTATAAGTCAGACATATATTTTAGTAGGATTCCTGACTTGTTTTGTTAGTTAATTAACATAGACTAAACTCTCCATATTGTGTTTATCCCTTCTAGGAGGTATATAGGACACAATACATTTGCAGATCTAGAAAAAATTGCATGCCAATACTTCATTTAACTATGAATTTCTTTGCGCATAAAGCTCTGGGAAATTCTGCTTAGATCTTCAGAAGTTGTATTCGCACTTTTTTACACCTTAGCTCCCCATGTGTCTGTTAGGTTTTCATGTTGTCAGGAATTGAATCTTGCTGTGATGCTGAAAGCTATGCCAATGATATTTCAGATTACTAGCCATGGTGGATAGGTTTCAGCTGAGCTTCCAGACTAAGACAGACTAGAGAGAAGAACCTGGTAGCCCACTCCTGAAACAATTAGTCATTGGAGACTCTGAAGAATAGCAAGGCCCAGTCAAATATGGTACCCAAAGATGAGTTCCCCCAGGGGAAATGTATTCAAGAAATGACTGGGAAAGAGTTACCTCATCAAAGTAGAGTAGATCTTAAAGGTAGGAGTGGAGTAAAGTCCCTAAGACTTCCTTTTGCTGATGTAGCATGACTCAAAATTAAAAGAAACATAGTGGCTGCAACAATAGACTGAAACATAAAAAGACCATGTGCATGGCCCAGTGTTGGGTAGTGTTTCATTCTTCTGTATATAGGGTCACTTTGAGTTGGACCAACTCAATGGCACCCACCAACACACTTTAGGAGGAAAAAAATGCCTAAGTAGACTTTGCTGCATATTGGGATAATATATACTCAATAAGACTTTCAAATAAAAAGTAATTTTCAAAATAATTTACTACAATTACCTATTGCCATGTAATAAGTTACCCCAAACTTTAAAATTAATTAGTTTTCATTGTTCTGTGTTTTGTTTGTTTTCAGCTGGATGGCTTTACTGCTTGATGTGATATAATGCTATTACACACGTAGTTGGATTTGACTGGATTTAGTCTTGGCTGGAATGTCTGAAATGATTTCTATCCATTAGGGCCATCTTGTATTGACCTTTAGTGATCCAGAAATTTAGTTTGAACTGCCTTACAGTAAGGTGACTAAGCTCCTAGTGTAGGCATTCCTAAAGGATAAACTCAAATAAGCAAATGTTTATCAATCCCCTCATTGTATCATATTTGCAAATTTCCTGTTTGCCAAGCCAAGTCATAGGACCCAGCCGGGGTTCAATGTGTTCATGGACTACACAAAGGCTGGAATACTGTAAGTCCTGGCTCAATATATTCTACAATGACATATCCTATAGATGGTTGGGTTCTTTTCACTAGACTTTGAACTTCCAAAATAGTTATATCAGATAGATTCTACCAGTGCAATTGTTGTCTAGGTGGAAAGACAGATATGATAGTTCCACAATACTTGACCACAATCCATTCTGAAATGCTGATCAAGTGCCAATCAGCTTGAGTGCAAAACATTTTTATTTTCATAGTAAATAATGTAGATGTATTTATTGGTTCTGGCATCATACTGAATGGCTGAGTCACATGTGTATGCCATTCTCATACTTAGCAATAAGTTCTTTTTAAAATTCAACATTGTTTTTAATGTTTTCCTCTGTACTTCACTTTTAGTGCTAGAAATTTTCTTGGGTGTAATGATGGCCTTATGGTGTATGTATGTATGTAAGTATGTATGTATGCATACATTTAAAAGAGAGAGAGAGAGAGAGAGAGAGAGAGAGAGAGTATGAACACAGAATCAAGATAGATCTTTATTGCTTGAAATCAATGCCCAAAGTGACCATTTCCTTTTTGTTTGATCCAGAAGTGTCATGGGAAAGCATTGCATTTTAGCACGGTGATCAAGTGATGAACAAGTGGCCAAGTACTAAACTAGAATGCTCTTGAAAATATTAGTCAAGGGCCAAAATGTTCAAGCATGAAGCAGTTTGAGTGCCAAGATATCAGTGTAGTTATTTCCAATTTCCACCATCTTTCCAGAAGTTTTACCACTTCAGTTTTATTTACTTTTGCCCCAATATTTTTCTTTCTCTTTCAGACAAGTTTGGCTCTAGTTTATTTTTTTATTTCCTTAAAGTATATATTTAAGATGTTAATTTGAGACTTTCCTTCTTTTTTCATGTAGGCATTCATCACTATAAATTTTCCTCTTGGTACTGATATTGATGCACCTAATAACTTTTGATATATTTTGGTTTTATTTTTATTTTTCAAGATATTTTCTAATTTCCCTTTTTATGTCTTCTTTGAGTCATTGGAGTTCAGGAATGTATTGATAATTTCCACATATTTGTAAATATTATAGTTGTTCTCTATTATTGACTTCTAATTTATACTATTGGGATGAGAAAAGATACTTTATATGATTTCAATATTTTTGAATTTGTTAAGGATTATTTTGTGGCCTAACATATTATGTATTCTGCTGAGTATTCTGCATGTGCTTGAAAATAATGGGTATTGTGCTGCTATTAAATGCAATACTCTCTATATTCGTTTAGATCTACTTGATCAGCAATATGGTTCAAGTCTATTATTTCCTATTGATTTTCTGCTTGAATGAGTTATCTATTTCTGACAAAGGGGTATTGAAGTCTCTTAGTATTATTGTATTACTCTGAATTTTCCCCATCAATTCAGTTGATATTTACTTTGCCTATTGAGATACTGTGGCTTTAAGATATATACAATTATCATGTCTTCTTGGTAAACTGGCTCTTTTATTGTGTCATAGCAACTCTCTTTTGTGTTATTTCTTTGACTTAAAGTTGACTTTTGTCTCATTAAATTATACACATCTTCACTTTTTTTGTTGTTTTTTGTTTTGATTACCATTTACATGGATTATCTTCTCCCATTCCTTCACCTTCAGTCTCTGTATGTCTTTAAAAGTAAAGCTATCTTGGTAAACGTAAGTGGTTGCTGTTTTTTAAGTCAATTTAGCCACTTTGTGTATTAAGAAATTTGATCCTCTTATATGTAAGGAAATTATTGATAAGTTATTTATTCTTGCTATTTTATTATATTTTTTGTCTATTTTGTGGTTCTTTTGTTCAGTTCTTTTGTTATTTTGTTTTGTGATTTGCTGATTTTTTAATAGTATGTTTTGATTCTTTTCTTTTTCTCTTTTCTGTATCCACATAAAATTTGTTTGTGATTAGCATGGGTCTTACATAAATCAACTTATAATTACAATTCTATATTTTAAGCTCATATACATATATACACACATAGAAGTAAATAAGTTTTCTTGTCATTACAAAGTATCAAAGATTTCATGTATGATAATTAAGAATTATTATCCCAGGGTACAATGTTTATAAAAAGGAAGAAATTTACATTTTGCTCTGTCAGTTAAAAATTTTCAAGTATAAGTAACACAACTAACAAAGATTTGATTAAGAAAAAATAACTGTATTAGTTAATTTTAAAAAAAGCTAGAATAAAGCTGGTTATCTAGGTTGATTAGTTCAATGACTCAATTATGTTATCAAAGAATTACATTCTTTCTTCATCATACCCTTCTACCATGATGCTTTGATTTACAACAAGGCACACAATGATGGGAACAAGTGACAAGAGACTGAAATTTCTGAAACACTGAGCCAAAATATAGTTTTCCTCCTTTCAAAATTTTCTTTCATATTTTGTTTCAGAAATGGAAAACTGACTAATGCAGCATATTATTATTTTAAATTAATGTTTTTAAATGATATCATGAATGTTGATAATTTTTATATGTTTGACAACAATACAGTGACTTGTAATTATGAAAATCTACTAATTTTTAACTATAGAAAATAGTTATAAATATTCTTTCTGTAAAAAGAAGTACAATTCAGAGAATTGGAACACTTAAGGTAGTTTAAAATAGAAAGGAATCTCTTTTATCATTTGTAAAGTGTAAGATAATATTACCTTGATAGCTTATCTTTGCTTTAAAAAATAGTGAACATATACCAGAACACTGTAAGTTATAAAAACCTGAGGAAGAATCTGGAAGTGTTAACACATGCCTATAATCCCTGAGAATCACGATGCTTAGGCAGGAGTATCTCAAGTTTGAGGCCAGAGGTAGACTGTTCAAGTTAATGAAAACCTTTATAATAGTTAAAACAAAACTAAACAAAACAATAGCAAATATGAAAACAACCTACACAAAGGACATTTTAAATCCTAGAAATTAAAGAAGGTCATTTACAGCCTGCAGTTGTAGCCCTGTGGCATCCGATCCCGTCAGATCTCGGAAGTTAAGCAGGGTCGGGCTTGGTTAGTACCTGGATGGGAGACCACCTGGGAACACCAGAAGCTGTAGGCTTGGGAGAAGGACCTGGCAACCCCCTCCCAAAAATCAATCTGCCATTGAAAACCCTATGAACAGCAGAGAAGCACTGACAATAGTGTTTCCCCTGTTGTTCAGAGGGTCACTATGAGTCGGATACCGACTTGATGGCACCTAACAACAACAACATTTAAGATAGCCACTTTATTCTAACCTTGTTGAAACATATCTTATGTTCATACAGAAGCTGAAAGAAACTTTGATTCAAAGAAGATAAAAATTAAACAGTCAAGAAGTATTCTTGAGCCTTCCAGTTTAAGATGGTGGATTAAAGGCAGCCTCCATGTGACATGGTAAAACAAAGGAGTTAGAATAGGAAGGAATGGAGTCTTTTCCAAGAAGGAAGGTCTAGAGAAGAACAGAAACCACAGTGGAGACTCTTAGATGGACCCTTGTTGCAGAACAGAGGTGAACAGTGAGAGGGACTGATTAGGACACATCTCCACCCATGGCTTCCTGTGGGGGAGGGGAAAAGGAGCCCTCATCTGAACAGGTAAGCCTGACAGCACAAGCCATCAGAATGGCAGTCCTACAGGAGAAGCTCACAGTCCTTAAGCCCCTTAAACTCTTCAATGGACTTGCTGAGGCAGTAGTTCTCTCTTACTGGGGGGTATAACATTGGAGAAGTGATTGTCTTTCCCAGGTTCCATATCTCAGCAGGCTGTGATCTGGTGCCATCATGAGAGGGAACCTATTGTGTGACACTGAGCTATCCAGTGGGACTGAAAATAAAGAATTATTACCTGTGGAGAGCCTGGGGATGACCTGCCATAGCACCAATGTGCTACACAGCTACGGAAGGCACTTACAGTGAGGGGGGAGATGAGATACTGACACACCAAGAGGTTCATGATACAAAGCCTTGGGAAAGTCCTTCAGAAGCAAGGCCCAACAGCTGGTAGAGAAGACAACTCCATCTCCTGAAGGGAACTACACAGACTGTCATCTCTGAGCAATGGTCAGACAAAAGGATGCCATTCTCAACAGACCACCACTGATACCTAACAGACTCTAATATCAGAGGCCACAGAAACAAGTTCCTCCAGTACTTTTTCTTCTTCTTTTTCTTTTATTCTTGCTGTGCTAGTGATTTAACCTGGGGCTCTGCATGAGTTAATTGCTATGCTGTAGTGTAGTACCCCCAGCCCTTTTCTTATTTTCACTTGGAGATGAAATCCCATTGAATTTTGTAGGCAGCCTCTGACTCAATGCCCTCCTGCTTCAACTCACAGAAGCACTGGAATTTCAGGGGAGAAAGGTGGAGTCCACTTTCTAAAAAATATATTTTCCCTCCTTTCATTGTTAATTTTCATTTCCTCGGTTCCTTCTTTTCTAATGCAATTTTAAACTTTTTTAGTTTTTGTTTTTATTTAATTCTTATTTGGCCTGCTTGCTTTTTTCAGCATCTCTTCTTTTCTATTTACTTTAAATTTTTTAGGCTTACTCCTTCTTATTGCTCTGCTTCTGTTTACCTAATTTTCTTTATATATCTTTTGATTTATCAGGGAATCTATTTTTTTTTTTTAATTTTAGCTCCTTTCCCTCTTTCTTCCTAACTTGGATTTACTTTCTAGGTCTTCTTTTTCCTTTCCTTTATGTCACATTTGAGGCAAAGACTATAGAACAAAGAAACAGTACTAAAAGCTGTAAGAGAAAAACCCTCACTTACAAAGGAAAACCTATCAGAAATGCCCCAGATTTCTCAACACAAACTCTAAAATCTAGGCAAAGATGAAAGATATATTTCAAGACCTGAAAATTAAAAATTGCCAAGATTATTATATTTGTCAGTTATTATTTAAAATAGAATGGGAAATAAAGACAGTTCAAGACATGTCCACACTACAGCAATTCATGACCACCAAACCAGTATGACAGAAGATACTTAAAAGAATCCCACACACAGAGGAGGGATAGATAGTCTTCAATGCAGAGCATAGGAAGAATGAACTTCACAGGAGGAATAGATAGACTAAAGAGAACTAGGAAAGAATCAGTCATGTCTAACAATAAAAAACAAACCCAGAATATAAATAGGGGAAAGAAGAATGAATAGAATATAAACCAAGCAAGAAAACACCCCAAACAAGAACCACCAAACCTCTCTCAGTAATAATCTTAAATATAAATGGTCTTAACTCACCAACTAAAAGATAGGGATTAGAATACTGGATTAAAAATCAAGACTCAGCTATATGTTGGCTCAACAAGAAACACATATTACTGGAAAGAACATCTACAGACTGAAAGTGAGAGGATGGAAATTGTCATATGAAACCAAAAAAAAAAAAAAAAAAAACAAAAACAAAAACAAAAAAAAGGAATAGTCATTCTTATATTAGACAAAGTAGACTTAAAATGAAAAGTAGTCCAAAGAGACAAAGAAGATTACTGCACATGAATAAAGGGAACAATTGGCCAAGAAGGTAAAATAATTATAAATATATATGTACCAAATATTTGTACATCTAACTTCATTAAAAAAAGACACTACTGGACTTAAAGGGAAAGATGGGTCCAGATACAATTATAGAGCGTGACTGTAATACCTCACTCTTGTCAATAGATAGAATATTCAGATAAAAAAATCAACAAAGAAAATACAGTTAAACACCACACCACAATGGAGCAAATTGACATACACAGAATATTCTACCCCATAGCTACAGAGTATGCATTCCTCCAGCCTCTGGAACTTTCTCTAAGATAGATCACATTTCATGACATAACTCAAGGTTTAATAAATACAAAAAAAATTGAAATAATTTTGTGTATCGTATCAGACCATAATGGAATAAAACTAGAAATGAACAGTAAGAGAAATTTCAGAAATTATGCAAATATACAGAGAATAAACAACATGCTGTCAAATGACCAACAGGTACTTAAAGAAATCAAAGAGGAAATAAAAAAGAATTCTTAGAATCAAATGAAAATGAAAACACAACTTACCAGAACTTTTGTGATAGAGGAAAGGGTGTTCTAAGAGGGAAATTTATAGTAATGAGTGCCTACTTTAAAAAATAAGAGTGTGCTCAAACAAACAACTCAGTCATGTACCTGAACCACTTAGAAGAAGAAAAGACAAACCCCCAAAGAAGCAGATGGAAAGAAATAATAAATATCAGATCAGAAATTAATGAAATGGAGACTAAAAGAAAAATAAAAAGAATTGATGAAATAATGAGCTGCTTCTTTGAAAAAGCTCTGAGCCAAACTAACCAAAGGAAAGAGAGAAGATTCAAATTAAGAAAATTAGAGGTCAGAAAGGGAACATTACAACAGTTAGCAATGAAATACAGAGAATCATTAGGGGATACCTTGAAAAATTATATTCCAGCTAGGTGTGGTGGTGCACTTCTTTAATCCCAGCCACTTGGGAGGTAGAAGCAGGAAGATGGCAAGTTCAAGGCCAGAGGTATCTTGCATAACTTAGTGAGACTCTGTCTCAAAATGCAAAGTGAAATAATGTGTGGGAGTTATGGCTTAGTGTTTGAGAACTTGCACAAAGCATGTGTGAGGACCTGGTTTCAACTCCCCAGTAACACAAAATAAAAAAAAAGAGAGAGAAAAATTATATTCCAAAATTTGGAAAACTTAAACAGATGGATAAATTCTTAGAAACATATGACCTGACAAAATTAAGTCAAGAGAATATAAACAACTTAAACAGAACTGTAATGAAGAATGAGATTAAAGTAGTAATAGTGTCCCAACAAAGAAAAACACAGGACCAGATGAATTCACTGCTGAATTCTATAAGACATTTAAAGAAAATTAACATCAATGCTTCTCAAAATATTCTATAAAATACAAGTTAAAGGAACACTACTACTCTCATTCTATCAAACCACTATTTCTCTTGTTGCAAAACCAAATAAGGATACATCAAAAAAGAACACTACAGATCAATTTCCATGATGAGACGTGGTGAAAAAATAATTAATAAAATACTTGCAAATCGACTTCAATAACACATTAAAAAGATCATATATTATGACCAAGTTGGTTTCATTCCATGGACTCAAGGCTGATTCAAAATATGCAAGACAATAAATGTAATACAGTATATAAATATACTCAGAAACAGAAACCAAATGATCCTATCAATAGAGGCAGAAAAGGCCTTTGACTTAGTTCAACATCTTTTTATGATAAAAACCTTGAAGAAACTAGGAATTGAAGGAACAAATCTCAATATAACAAATGCACTGTATAGAAAACCCACAGCTAACATCATACTAAATAGGGAAAAAATGAAAGCATTTCTCCTAAAGTTAGGAACAAGACAAGGATGTCCACTGTCTCTACTGCTATTTGATGTGGTAAGTAAACTATTAGCCACATCAATAAGACAAGAGAAAGAAATAAAAGGGATCCAAATAGGTAAGAAAGAAGTCAAATTATCCCTACTTGCAGACAGTGTGATCCTATACTTAATAGAACCTCAAGACTCCACCAGAAAACTCTTAGACCTGATAAAGCATATCAGCAAAGTAGGATACAAAATCAATATACAAAAATTGGTAGATTTTCTTTATACCAATAATGACCAGGCACAGAAAGAAATCAGGAAAGCAATTTTATTGACAATAGCTTCAAAACAAATAACATACCTAGGAATAAACCTTAACAAAGAAGTGAAAGATCTCTATAATGAAAACTTTAAAGCTCCAAAGAGATTGAAGAAGACACCAGAAGGTGGAAAGGTGTCCCATCCTCACAGATTAGAAGAATTAATAATGTGAAAATGGCTATATTACTGAATGAAATCTACAGATTTAATGTAATCAAAATCCCAATGACATTCTTCACAGAAATAGAGAAAACAATCCTAAAATTCATATGGACACACAAAAGACCCTGAATTGCTAAAGAAATGCTGAGCAGAAAGAACAATGCAAGGGGCAGCAGAACTCCTGATTTCAAATTCTACTACAAGCTATAGTAACAAAAAGTGCATGATACTGATACAAAAACAGACATGTAAACTATTAGAACAGAAAGGGGGTCACTATGAGTCAGACATGAATCAATAGCACCTTACAACTAAACAACAAGCCAGACCTAGAAAGATAAACATCACATATTTTCTCTCATATGTAGATATTACACGAAAATATATAATCATTATAAAAAACATATGGGTCACGAAAGCACAAGAGGCCTATGTAGGGGGAAGATAAGGGACTAAAGAAATGGGAGAGGGGGCAAGAAGAAAGTGTAATGGGAGAAAAGAAAGGAAATATCACGTACATTGCCCTTAAGGCAAAATTGGGATATACATTTATTTACAGATATACTCACAAAAAGACATGCAATTAGAAGGGGGATCAGTGGTGGGGAGGGATGGGATGGGAGAGGTAGGTTTTGAGAGGGTAAAGGGAAGTGAACATGAGCAGTGTACAATAAAATACATATGTGGAAAGTCATAATGAAATCCATTAATTTGTACCAATAAAATAATAAAAACTTAGTATAGCAACTGAAAATTTGAATTCAATTAGTAGAAAATTTATACTCTTCAAATGGCACATAAGAACCATTTTGGAAATTTGTAATATACTGTATGAGAAGAGATTAAGAATTGATAAAGCAGTATTTAATACTATAATGTGAATTTGGAAAAATAAACCAGTTCAAAAGAAATTTTAAAACCCTCATCTTATTATTTAGATAAATATTATTAAATATGATATGTATATATCAGGTTTTTATGTTTTTTGTGAAGAGACTGCTCAATATTCCCAGAATCCATTCTCTTCTTACCCATCTTCTTTGGAGTAGGTCACCACTTTGTAAGAAGCCACTACTTCCCTGTCAGTTGTAATTGGGCACATGACTTCTGAGCATAGAGATGATATTTCCCATCACTTCTTATAGCTTTCTCTTGATGTGAATTATGAGAAACTACCTGAGAAACTAGTATTAGTCATGTAGATGCAAATAGTTCCTGGATAGTGCCTTGGTTAAGGATCTATGAACTGTTGAACCCACCTGAAATAGTTTAAGAGAATATGTGTATGTGTGTGGGATGTGTGTGTGTGTGTTTGTGTGTGTCTGTGTGTGTGTGTCTGCGTGTGTGCTTTTTCTGAAATGAGGAAGGTTGATAACTTTCACCAGATCTCTGAACTCCTATCTCCCCCTGCTAGAGAAGTTAGAATGAAAACCTGTGCCCTAAAGGATTGTAGAGTCTCACAGTAAAATAAATATCTGAGTTTCTGGAGGGATTCAAGAGGTCCAGTTGCATAAATGTCCTGGTCTACATCTATGTTGTAAAAGTGAAATTACTGTCCATATGGTTAAGTCATTGCCTTTTGGTGTTTATTATTCAGTTTAAGTTGCATACTAAATAGATAATTTTTTAAGTGAAATGTCATAAGTCTACATTTGGGAATGTGGTTTTAAATTAATTAAAATGGTTTTCTATGCCCTTAAATGTGTTTTATATTATTTTGCCTATTACTGTATTTATTATGTGGTTTGGCCATAATTTGAAGAGTTTCCTTTTGTTAGATTCGTAGTTTGTTTCAACATTTTCTCTTTGGTAAACATTGCTGAATTTGTAAACACTGAGTTGCTACATCCTTATTCCCTTTTGTGATTATTTCTTAATAAACATATAGAAGCAAAAATACTATCAGTGAGAACAATTACTATCTAAGAGGTAATTCCTAGTAACTTTCATCTC
>VMDO01024143.1:0-30343 GCA_007922755.1 Pedetes capensis
TTGCAGAGCAACCTGAAAAAGCGGTCTTCAGACTGGGAGTTATGTCACCCCAATAAAATCAATGTTAAACCACTTAGAAATAAGGAGACAATAATTATCAACTGACAACTGGTGGACTATTACAAAATAAAATTACTTAGTGGAAGCAAAATGTTTGGTACAGAGTACGATATGTTGTAAGCCCTGAACAGAAGTTGGGAGTGGGGACAGGAAGGAAGAAAAGTACCTTGTCATCTGCACTTTTGAGTTATTGTATAACTGATTGGTCTGTTTCATTAATATAACCTTCATCAAACTAGTCCTTTGCATACTAACTGTGTGATTTTTCCTTATTTGCATACCACCTGCACTAATATTTTTCTTTAAAGTAATTTGACTTTTTTTCCAGTACTAGGGGCTGAACACAGGGCCTTATGCACACTTTGCAAGCTGCAATGTCCAGCTCTTTTTTTATTTTTTGTCTTGAACTAGGGTCTGACTAAGTTACATGGACTAACTCTAGCCTCAACCTTGTGATCCTCCTGCCTCCACTTCCTGAGGTGCTGGGATTACAGACCTGCACCACCGCACCCAGCTAAGCAATTTGACTTTTAAATTTAAGTATATAATTCTCATAACTAGAAACTCCCTAAAACAACAACAATTGTGACTATTAATGTAAAAATATTCATTCTGGATTATTACCTAAAACGATCTCACTTGCTGTGTTTTTGACAAATCTTTTTCTATTGAATACTCTGGAATAAATGACTTTTGTGATTGATGGCCTCAGGTTTGCTTTGGTCATTAATCAATTTCCACTGCCATTTATTTGCTTCATCTAACATTTCAAGATGGAGATTATTCCTTAAATATCCTTAGCAATTAGCAAAACTGGCATTTTCCTTAGGTTCAACCAGCCTTTAATGAGAATTGATGGCAAGAAGAATATGGTTTATAGGACTTTATAGAAGGCTGAGACATTCAGCAGCTTTTGTTCTTTTTTAGGATTCATATACAACCCTTTGGAGAAATAATCATTAAACATGTCATCAACTTCAAGAAGGTCTTGTACGTCTTTTCCTTCTGTGCTGTATTTAACTCTCCTGACCAAAGCCCTTGATGTGACATTGAACGGCCCCCAGGATGCCTCTCTGCATTTCTCCATGCACCACTTTCTGCTCCATCCCCCCATCCCTGGCATTTTCTATTCCCTCTACTGTTTTCAGCTGTTTCTGACATAACAGTCTCCCCACATGTAAACTGGCAACTTCACCTCCTCCATTTAACTACTAAGCCTGTTGTGAGGAAATTGCAGAGGATACTAGAAGATGGAAGGACATCCCCTGCTCATGGACTGGGAGAATCAATATTGTAAAAATGGCTATCTTACCAAGCAATTTACAGATTTAATGCAATCTCCATAAAAATCCCAATGACAGACTCTGCAAAAATAGAAAAAATAGTCCTAAAATTCATATGGAAACACAAAAGACTGTGGATAACCAAAACAATCTTAAGCTGCAGTACCAGTGCAGGCAGGATTGAAATACCTAATTTTAAACCATACTACAGTGCTATAGTGGCAAAAGGAGCTTGGTAATGGCACAAAAATAGGCTTGAAGGCCAATGGAACAGTATTGAATACCCAGAGATACAACCACACATCTACAGCCACCTGATTTTGGACAGAGGAGCTAAGGATGTCCAATGGAGAAACAGTAGCCTCTTCAACAAATGGTGCTGAAAAAATTGAATATCCACTTGCAGAAAATTGAAAATAGACCCATATTTGTCAACTTGCATGAGAGTCAATTTGAAATGGAGAAGAGACCTCAACAGAAAACCAGGAACTTTAAAACCACTGGAAGAAAAGATAGGAAACATACGCCAACACATAGGCATAGGAAAGTATTTCCTTAATAAGACTCCAATCACCCAGGAAACAGCACCAAGAATTGACAAATGGGATTAAATGAAACTTAAAATCTTCTTTGTATAGCAAAGAAACAATCAACAGAGTTAAGGAAGAGCCCTCTGAACTGAATGGGAGAAAATCTTTGCATCCTACACATCTGACAGAGGACTAATTTCTAGAATATACAAAGAACTTAAGAAAGCAAATTCCAAGACAACAAATGATCCAATGTATAAACGAGCAAAGGAAATGAACACACAGTTCTCAAATGAATAAGTTTACAGGGCTAAAAAACATATGAAGAAATGCTCAATATTCCTATCCATTAGGGAAATGTAAATCAAAACAACAGAGATTCCATTTCACACCAGTAAGAATGGTTAAGATCAAAAAAGCAAATAATAACAAATGCTGGCAAGGATGCAAAGAAAAAGGAACTCTTTTACACTGCGGGTGGGACTATAAATTAGTTCAACCCCTTTGGAAATCAATATGGAGATACCTCAGAAAACTAAGAATAGAACTGCCATACAACCCAGCCATACCACTCCTGGGAATATACCCAAAGGGAGGCAAGTTATCATCCCACAGAGATAACTGCATCTCCATATTTAACGCAGCACTTTTCACAATCACAAGGATATGGAACCAACCAAGATGTCCATCAACACTCTGTGTGAGGAACTGTGATCTAAGAGTTCTTGGCCTCCTTCTACATATACCCAAAATACCAAAAACTTAGCTAATACCTTCTCCTCCCTCTTACCCCTCCCCCCCTTCTAATGCCTGGCTTTCCTCTCACTGCGTTGTCCCTGGGTCTTATTGTGAATGTCACAAGCTGATTGACTTGTTTTTTTATCTTTGCATTTCTGCTGTAATGTTCCTCATACCCCACCTCCCACCTGAAGTAGATGAATGAGTCTGGGCTAAAGCATAAGGAAGTCTAGTCCAAAAAGAGAAAGTGCATTTTATACTTTTCCTAATATTGCCCCTGTCGTATTTTTTGCCTTGAGCAATTTTTTTTAAGCATTGAGAGGTTAAACCCAGGGGTTTTCCCATGTTAGGCAAATGCTCCACCACTGAGGACAATCCTATCCTCTTTTTAATTTTTTATTTTGAGACAAGATCTACCTAAATTGCACTGGCTGCTTCTAACCAGCAATCCTCCTGCCTCAGCCTCCAGAGTCCCTGGGATTATAGACTTGCATCATGGTACTTGGTAAGCTTTAAAAAAAATTTTTTTGAGCTATAGTTTCATTATCTGGAGAAAATAAATTATAATGTTATTAAGCCATATAGTACTTAATGCAACTAAAATTTTCTGTGCATAAAAAGACATGTAAGCAAATGTTCATAGCAGTGTTATAAATAATCCCCAACTAGAAACAATACAAATTCCCATCAACAGTTGAATGGGCAAACAAAATTTTGTACCCAAGCAATGGACTACTACTGGCAATAAAAGTGAAAGAACTACTGACACATGGTAGGTACATCATGAATGAATATCAAATATCGTGCTACATCAAAGAAGCTGGACTCAAAAAACCACATAAGGCATAGCTCCATTTATTTGCAATATCAAGCAAAGGAAAATATATGGCAACCAAGACTAAAGCACTCCAGAGCGGGGAGTGGGAGTGGGTGGGCAGACAACAGGCATGAGAGAACACTTTGGAGCAATGGATGCATCTTAAACTGTACAATGTTGGGCGCTATAGCTCACACCTATAACCCCAGTGACTTGGGAGGTAGAAGCAGGAGGAACATGGGTTTGAGAACAGCCTGTACAATTTAGTGAGACCCTGTCTTGAAATAAAAAGAAAGGGGATAAGGATGCAGCTCAGTGGTAGAGCACTTACCTAGCATGCGCAAGACTCTAGGTTCAACCCCTAAATACTGCAAAAAAGAAAAAGAAAAATAAACTGGATTGTGTTGACAGTTATACAACTCTATAAATTTAGTAAAGTCATTGAATTATATATGTACAGTATGGTATGTGATTATATATCAATAAAGCTATTTTGAAAGTGTTCTCTCTGTGTGTACACACACCAAAGGGCATATGAACATGTGCACGCATGCACACACACACATGCACACAGAAGGCCTGCACAGAATAAGCACTTTTAAAACATTGATCACATTGATTATCATATTATTGAAGTATTTATTACTGCTATTAAACCTCACATATTTCATATCACTTATGTGGCTATTAACCCTAAAATACTTTGGGGGATATTCATGTTTAGGTTATTTTTTAATTAGTATTTTAAATGTACATGTTTTGGGGGTACAAAGTGATAATTAAATTCATATAGACAGTGTGCTATTGTCAAATTAGGATTGTTGATACTTCCTAAACATTTTATAAGAAATATTTATTAACATTCAGTAATTGTACATACCTTTGAGGTAGAATGTGATTTTTTTATTGCATATAATATTGTGAGATTCATTATGGGGATTTTCATACAATTGCATTCTGTACTTTACACTTATTTAGGGTGTTATTTGTTTAGTTATGTTATCTATTATCAAATTCCTGGGGTCTTTGGAAATTCTAGAAAAGGTCCTCCTTACTTTATTATACTTTAGAACCAAAGGCAAATATATACTATTAGAGAATTATCATAATTCTCCTCTATTCTTTTGCCTGTTATGAAAGTCAATTTTCTAAATCATAATTCTTGACACTTAAATAAAAAACGAAAGCATTCAAACACCTGCTTCATTCAGGTGCTATAGTCTTTTTATAGAATGTTAATATTTATACCCTTCCCCTGGGTTTGTATAAAAGATGCTTTTTCCTGACTGTTTACATGCAGAAGTACATCACCTACTTAGAGTTTATGCCTAGTTGTTCTTGTTCCTGGGGTACAGTTGCTTTAACAGAGAGAGAAGCATGAAGCCCCAGGCACCTCTCATTTCACCAACTCCTCAGGTACATCCTCAAGCTCTAAGAAGCTATTTTGTTCCATATTTGACACAATTGACCACCCAGTCAGCACTCTTCAGGGTTTGAGGCCTTATTAGGCTTCCACTCCATTCAGTCAGCTTCTAAAACTTACTCCTTTCATTCCCCCAAACTGGTCCTGTAGCCAGCTAGGTCCTCTGACCCCTGCTTACCACCTGCCATTGAGATTTCACTCCTACCATTACCCTGACTACCCTGAAATGCTCTCATTCCTCCAAGTCCACCAAGTATTTGGTGGCCCAGCCTCTATCCTTGCATCAAATCCTTTTCTCAACACTTGGAGCGATGTACTCTCTGACATGCATTTATTTCATAGCAAGTGACATTTCTCTTCCCCCAGCATTAAGTTACAACCTTCTCAAAGACAATAATGGGAGCTTCTAGTTCTTTAAGAGCACCTGTCTCTAATCAAAGGAATATATCACCCACAGCACACTGGCCACCCGTTCCTTGAACTGCCCTCATAAAGTAAGTTCCATCTGCCTGTGTCTCTCTCCTCCCTCCCTGCCCCAGTTCGGTGCTTCTCAAAGCCTGGTCCCCAGCATGGGCATCACCTGAAAACTTGTTAAAAATGCAAATTCTTCTGCCCTGCCTAGCTTGGCTGAATCTGAAATTCCAAGGAGGGAGGCTAGCAACCTATAGTTTCAGGTAAGTATGCTGCCCACTTCAATTGGAGATGAGTGCCCTAAATCAAATACCTTGTGATGCACGGCTGTAACTGAGATCAGGGTAACTACAACCCTCACATTCCTCTCAGTATTACCCAGGCTTCTAAACTGTCAGCTGCCCCTAAAAAGACCTGTGCCACCCGCCAGACACTTGGACTCAACTGTGTCCAGACAACCACAAAATGAAGAAGAAATCAAACCAACTGGTTAGCTTCCCAAACTGTTTCCAGAGCCGAGTGACATTATTAATGATCACTGTCAGAGCTGATGATGGAACTGAAAAGTACCTTTGGTGCAAACCCTCCTGAGTCAAGCTCCAGTGCAAGCCAGGGTAGGAGAGGGTCAGCCTTGGCCAGATGGAGAAGCATCACGGAGCACAAAAGGGAATTTGTTGCAAAGTTCTGAGCAAGACTTGGAAAGTAGAATACAGTGATTTTAAAACTTGTTTGTTTTTTTAAAAAAAAGAAACTGGGAAAGAGGACATAGAGAAGGTCTTTTTCAAACAGTAGACACAATGGATACATAAGCAGAATATAAAGGAGTCTGCTTTTTTTAGTTTTAAAAATCATTTTAAGGTATCATTCTTAACATTTGGAATCTTTAAGGGGTTATTTCATTTTTATAGTCAAAAAATAATACAGCCAAAAATTCTTGTAAAAAGAAAGTGAGAGTAGAAGTTAATGCATTTGCCTCTGCTACATGGCTTTTTACAAATATCGGAAGAAAAGAGGAAGATAGGGGTCCAGGTGAATAAAAACCACACACATTTATTGAGCACCTCTTTTATGTGAGGCTCTCTGCTAAGAGATGACCACCACCTCTACCAGCAAGCCACCAACCAGCATCTTCAGAATTACTTTAAGGGCTTCCTAATAGCTTTCCCTGCCTGCAGCCATACCACTGTGGTGTCTGATACCACCAAATCTTGGAAACTAAGCAGGGTAGGACCTGGTTAATCCTTAGATAGGAGACCACTTGGGAATACCAGGGGCTGTAGGCTTGGGAGAAGGACCCAGCAACTCCCTCCCAAAAATCAATCAGCCATTGAAAACCCTATGAATAGCAGAGAAGCACTGACAATAGTGTTTCACCTATTGTACATAGGGTCACTATGAGTCAGACACCGACTCGAAGGCACCTAACAACAACAATACCTTTCCCAAAGACAGGAGCACCCTTCTAGCCCTGCTTATAGCAGCCCAGAGTGTTTCTGAAATATAAGTCAGCTCCTACCACTCCTACCCCCGCAACTTCCACCTTAAATAGTCCAAAGTATGACATTTAACTGGGATGCTTTTAGACAACTGCTTTAAAACTCTGTGCCTCCTTAAAAATCCATCTATCACCACTAACCAGAGGTAGCCACATTATTTTTCTCTGTTCCAGGTGGAGCCACATGACTAGAAGTTATTTAATAACTGATAGGTTCTTTTCTCAAGTGTTAGTCCCAAGAGAAAAGGAGTGATGCACCTTTAAATGCTTCTACCTTCAAGGTCAACACCATTCATGGTTTCTCTAATGTGCAAAACACCTTACTTTATAAGTGATTCCCTGGAGACATGGAGAATTCTCCATAACCTTCCTTCCATGAGTGCAAGCAAAATAATTATTACTACTAGAAATATAGTTTGCTCATTAAGTCAGAGGAGCATGTCATGAAATTGATGTCAGCAATATTTTCCCTCGTTTGTGGATTGTTTTAATGAAGATAACATTATGAAGGATTCTCTCTCACTTTAACCCTTGTTATGGAATAAAATTATATTATACTCACACATCCTCCAGAAAGAGCTTGTTCTTTATATTATTTGTTGCCTTGGTTGGTGTCTTGTTATACATTGAACTTAAGAGAAAATTTAGCTTTTAGCATAAACCTGGATCTGTTGGTGAAATATTAACCAACTGTCATAATAGCAGTGCCCTCGCAGAACCTAACTCAGGACATGGTTTCCAAAGTTCTCATATGAAACTATATCTAAAGATCTTTCATCAGATCAGGTGAATGTCTAATAGGAGGATCTCTTATCTAACCTGAGATCTAAAGTATCAAAAAGGTGAAAGTCAGTCTTTGTGGATTGACTCAGGACAGGCTGGTATCCCATCTCTGTGCACTCCCAGGTGAAGGGGTTGACCTATATGAGTTCCCATTTCCCTGGGACAGAGACATCGAAGAAAAAATTTCCATCCACACCAGGTGATTGGGGCTTTTCCAGTAAAACTCAGTCTTCTTTTCACCAAGAAGATTGCTGGTATGGCAACTTGCACAGTGTCAAAGTTTCCTCTGGACCAATAATGGGAAGCATCCTGCCCCCAGCCTGATGTTAAAGATTGGTCCAATAAGAATTTCATTCCAACACACCTAATATTCATGACTCAAGAGTCAAAAGGTTGAAGTACTACTTGGTAAGGTGTCCCCTTTCCACAGAATGCCAAGTGGAGAGGGCTCCCCCATGCATTTCTGAGGGTTGTAATTCCATTGAGGGTTTCAGATTTTAAAACATAAGCATTAAATCTCCAGCCAAGCTAGATGGGCAGTCAGACACCCCAGTAATGCTGAGGGCTCTTCCTTTTCCTCAGCCTTTGAGTGCTACCCTGGGGTCATTCTGGCAACCTGACTCTATTCTGAGGGATTCTGTTGCCACTACCCCTGGGCTAAAGAGCACATAACTGACACTGGGACACAACAAGAGCTCTCAAGCTTATCACCAGTGAGCCCTGCAAGAAATAGGCTGGGAGTTTTACTAGCACAGAGTACCAAGGTGTTCACTGTTGGCATCAGAATAAAACAATGGACGAGGAGGGGGAGGTCTGTGGATAAGAGAGAAGGAAAAGATTTTGCTGACATGCCAATGAAAGATCCAAACATATTAGAAACCTATATTTCTTAGAGCCTAGAGAAGATAAAGGAAAAAAGATAAACAACATGTTCGTGGGACCCTAAATATGAGGAAAGATAGAAATTAGAGTTCCTGGGGAGACCAGTGTAGGTATATAACCTAATATATATTACATAAACTATATATTAAATATTATATATTATATACAATTGTTTTGGGCTGGAGTGTAGCTCAGTTGGTAGAGTGCTGCTTTGCATGTTCTGAAGCCCTGAGTTCAATCCCCAGCACCATAAAAATGGGAGAAGGACCTGGTAGCTCACTCTTGAAACTATCAGCCATTGAAAACCCTATGAATAGCAGAGAAGCACTGACATAGTGCCAGGCATGGCACAGTGTCAGGGAGTGTTTCATTCTGTTGTACCTAGGGTTGCTATGAGTTAGACCTGCCTTGATGGCACCTAACAACAATAACAACAATTATTTTATATGTATAAAATATTTAGCAACCAACAGCAATTAGGGGAAATGCCTTATAAACATTAAAGAAAACACTAGGGAAGAGTTCTTGTGGATATACCAGTAAATATTCCGGAGAGAACTGGTGGCCCAAACAATTGTGATTATAGAAGTACAAGCTGACCTCTAATGGTTCCCCAATGGACAATTACAACACTATGAAATTAATCCAAGAGAGACTGGTTCCTTAGACGCATGAATGGATCCTATTAGAAAATATTTACTGTAGTAATAGAGAGGCATCTGATCCACCAGGCTTCAAGACCTCAGTGTAGGCAAGAATGACACCTGGACACAGTCAAGCATGTGGGTTCTGGACTCAACCAAGCTAGTGTTGGACCTCTGCTCGACTTCTCATGAGCTGAGGGACCCCAGGCAATTTCTCACTCTCCAAACCTCAGTTTCCTCAAACACACTGATTATGCCCATCTTACAAATATTTTTTAGCATTGCTGTGACAGTTCAATGAGCTAAAGTGAAAGCCAGGTGTGGTGGCTCATGCCTGTCATCCAAGGGACTCAGGAGGCAGAAGCAGGAGGAACACAAGTTCAAGGCAAGAGAGAGTCTGTGTAATTTAGTGAGACCCTGTCTCAAAATAAAAAGTAAAAAAAATGGGCTGGGTTTGCAGCTCAGTGGTACAGCACTTGCAAAGCATGCAAGCTTGGGACCCTGGGTTCAAACCCTGAGTACTGAAAAAAAAGAGCTAAAATGAGCAACGCATTGAGCAAGGTGCATGTAGTAGGGTCAAGGTAGGATGGCATTGAAAGAGAAAGGGTATGAACAGTCCTTGATTGAGCTGAGCAGTGGTCAAAAAGCCAAATGAGAAACACTATCCAAAGTGGAAAGAGGAATTTGAAATCATTTTCAGACAGACTGACTAGAAATTTCCTTAGTACTAACCCTGGCAGGTGGACTCTGAGTTTATGTCTAATTCATCCTCTACCTACATTTTACCAAAGTGAGCCAAAGAAGAACTGAACATATCTTTCTCAGGCTGGATTGAATTAGTGAGCCAAGCCAGACTTCAGACTTCTAGCTAGCAATATTCTATCCCACTCAAACACCTACATCTGTTGTTTTTCACTTTCAGCACTAAGTGGGATATGTAAGGGCTGATCACTTCTTATTTATGTCAAATGACTAAGAATGGTTTGTGAAAGGGCTAAATATTTTTTAAACTTAACATGTAGTAGTCCCCATATTTCTATAAAACATCTGAATTCCATACTGCATGGAAAAGGGAAAAAAGAAGCCGAACCCCACTTTTGAGAGGAAAAAGTAAAATCTATAATAGGCACACAAAATATCCAAGAAATTTGAAAAAGGTGTTTTTCTTTTACAAAGAACAGCAATAATAATGTACTGTTTTTAAACAGAGAAAATATCTCTTCAAAATCTAGCTTTTAAAAAAGGTCAGAGAAGTTTAAGGTTTACTCAAGTGTAAATGTCAATCAGAGTAAGTGATACCATGAGAAAATGGGGAGAGCACTGACCTTTAGTCCAAAAAAGGCCAGAAATGATACCTAAGAAGAGCAAAGGCAAGAAAAAACTTAGGAGGATTTTGAACGAGGAAAAGAATCCAGAATGAAGGAAAATCTAAATGAAATTGCTAGTTCCACACACCCAAAATGCTTTTAGTTACAAAGCCAGACCCAATGTCATTAAGTTAAAAAGGTGATGCATTATGTTAGGTGATCCAGCTTCAGAAACTCTAACCAGGTCTCAATGGGGTCCCTGACGCTCTGTTACCATTTCTCAACTTTTTAAACTTCAGGACTGGGCTTCAGTATCAGGCATGTTCTCTGCTCCTGACCATAAACTTCCATGTTCATGCAGAAAGAATCTTCCCACTGGATAATTTACACAAAATCTCAGAATTTAGTCTTCTCTTAATTGGTATATCCTAGATTATGTGCCCTTCCCACTATGACCACGGATACAGGAAATGCTGATTGGCATGTGCTCCCCAGAGCCTGTCCCTGGAGCTGAGAGTCAAGTGCCTCCCAACCAAATCACATGGCTTGGAATATTGTGATGTGTAAGAAGACAGGCAAAGAGGATCGGACACAAGGTGAGCATTGTACAAATATTCCCTACACACAGAGACCAGTTTCCTATTTGGAAACAAGTTTCATATCTATAATTATTCTACCTTTCATCAAAAGTTTGAAACGATATAACTTAACCTTCTTACAAGAATGGCCTTAAAGCATACTTGTGAACCTCACTAGCTTATCACAAGCTATGTTTATCATTTAAAGAAATAGAGTCTGTGAAGGAGAGCCACAAAATCAACTTTGCTGGAAAAGTCTCTGTTAAAGTCAGTGATTAAAAACTCCATTTTTGTCAAATATTCAGATTCATCACACATTTAGACTAGTCTATAAAGTTCTCCATAATCAAGGGCCTATGTGCCTTTCCAGATTTCTCTCTTAACATTCCATGCTCAGTCCATACTTTCCGTACAGTCATTATCTTTATCAGCATTTCACCAATTCCCCTAAAGCATCATGATTTTTACCTGTCTATGCTTCTGAACTGAGTGGGTTTTTTTAGAGGGGGAGTTAACCATTCTATTTTACTTCCATTATTGGTTTAAAACTAATGCCTTTTTTTCATAGGGTCCCAAGGACTCTCTTCTTATGACTAGTGGCTTATGACTTACATTTTTAGTTCTGCCCTAGAGTTTAATTTACCAGTCTGTCTTCAAACAGCATGATATTACTTCATGAACAATGTAAGAGCCTTATGACAGTGTGCTTCCAATTCCTTCCTGGGTCGTTTGAGATGTTGTTGGTAGATACCTCACCCTTACCTATGTTGCACTCCAAAATACTTCACTGGTTTTGCTTTAGACGATCAATTATCTTTCAGAATAATTAAAAAACAAAAATAACATTTCAATTTACCTTTATTTTTACCATTTTCAGAACTCTTTATTAATTTGCATTAAAGTTTCTGTCTGGTGTCACTGAAGAACTGTTTTGCTTTGTTTTATCTTGTTTTGAAGGTCTCACTATGTGTACAAGGCTGGCCTGGAGCTTACTATGTAGCCCAGGCTGGCCCCAAACTCTTTATCTTGAACTTTCTGCCTCAGTTTCCCAAGTGCTAGGACAACAGGCATGGGCCACTATATCTGGCAAAAAGGTATTAAGCACTTCTTACTTTATGCTAAGCAATGTACTGTTTTGTTGTTATTTTTGGTTTTTGTGCTGCTAGGGAATCAAACACAAGGACTTGCAAATGCTAGGCAAGCCTCTACCACTGAGCTATATCCCAGCCCTCCTGAATAACTTTTCTTTAACATTTCTTATAGGACAAGCCTAGTAATACATTTTCTCAGGTTTCAGAAAAAGAAATCTGAAATTTTATTTAGTTTTCCTTCAGTCTGAAAGATATTTCACAGGGTATAAAATTCTGGTGACCATTTTTTAAAATTCCTTTATTTGTTCTTCCCCACTTAAAGACATCCCTCTATTACCTGCTGATTTGTATATATTTTGAAAAAGTCAGCTCTAATTTTTAATTTTACTTCAATGTATGTTGCATGTTTCCTTTCTCTGGGTATTTTCAATATTTTCTTGTTATTGGTTTTGTGCAGTTTAAATGTGGCTCAATAGTTTTTGATATTGGGTTTTTCTAGGCTTTGTTATGTTTTGGGTTTTATCATTCTCCTTGGAGTTTTCTGAGCTTCTGGGATCTGAAGTTGGGTGTTTTTTATTATTTTTGGACTATTATCAGCCATTATCTCTTCAAATATTTCTTTTGCTCTAATCTTCTCTTTCTGAGACTCCAGTTATACAAATGCCAAGCCTCGTTCTATTGCTCTTGGAGGCACTGTTATGGTTTTGTTCTCATCTCACTGCAGTTTAGGCAATTCTTACTGACCTGCCTTCAAGTTCACCAAACCCTTCTTCAGCTGTGTTAAGTTTAGTGATGAGACATCAAAGGAATTCTCTCTCTGATTTGTGTTGTTGCTTTTATTTCTAACATTTCCCTTTGACTTTTTCTTATATTTTCCATTTCTACTGATACTCCCCATATGTTCATTTGTTATCTTCCTTTTCCACTAGATCTTTTAATATATTAACTTTGTTGCTAGGTGCTGACAAGTTGAGTCCGACCCATAGCAACCTTCATAGAGTTTTCAATGGCTGATTGTTTCAGGATTACTTCGGGAATGGACTGCTACATCATTCTCCCATTTTTGCAGTGCTGGGGCTCGAATCCAGGGCCTCAGACAGCACAGAGCAGCACTCTACCAACTGAGTTAAACTCCAGCCCAATATATTAACTATAATTACTTTAAAGTTCCTAGCTGGCCAGGTCTAGTAGTGCACACCTGTATTTCCAGCACACAAGAGACTGAGGCAGGAGGATCATGAGTTAGACGCCAGTCTTGGCTACATAGTAAGAGCTTGTTTCAAGAAAACAAAACAAAGAAAATATTTCAATTAAAAAAAATAAAATCTCTGATGGTTCTTGATCATATCTATGACTTTGTCTCTTGGCAAAGAGTTTTTAAATACTTTTTTTTGTTTTGTTTTATATTTTTTTAGGTACTTGGGAGTTGAATCCAGGGCCATGCATATATTCTACCACCAAGATGCCCCCCTAACCTCCTTTTTTTATGTTTTCATTTTGAGACAGGGTCTTGCTAACTTACATAGGCTGCTTCTGGTCTTGAACTTGCAATCCTTCTGCCTTTGCCTCCCAAGTCACTGGGATTAAAGAGGTATGCCACTGCGCTGAGCTTTTAATTACTTTTTTATGCATCTCCTAATTTTTACTGAATGTCAGTAAAACTAATGATATTTCTGCTCAGAAGTGGTCATGCTTCTTTGGTCAGGTTGTAAATGCCAAAGTTGAGTCAACCTAGCAAATGCAATGCAGCAGAGCCTGGAAATGGGCTTGAGCCTTCGTCTTTTCTTCTAGTCACAGCACATCTTTCTCTGCTCCCCGAGAGTTCCAGGGGCTGCCCTTCCCCAGTGGTTCATGCGCCTCGCTCTGGAGGAGACATGGTTCCAGTGGAAGGGTGGCCTCACGCCTTTCTCACAGTAGCCAGTCCCTCCTCACATGCGCTCCTAAGGACAGGTTTTGCTGGTCCAATTTTCATGTGAGCATGGAGCAGAGGTTTATGGAAAAGAGCCTTGGGGTAGGCACAAGCTCCTCTTTTTTCAGGGGATCCGTGGGACTCTCCCATTTCATGCTAGTCCACACTCTGAACATGGTAGGTGGTTTCTTCTCACCCCCATACGCAGCAGCCTTCCCTCCTCCTGTGTCCTGCCACAGAAGGGTCAGCTCACGTGTTCACTTTCTCCTTTCAGGGACCTCTCTTTTCTCACACGGCAGGCCACTTGCTTGCTCAGTGAGCTCAGCTTTCCAATGCTTTTTTTCTGGTTATTAGAACAGGAGGGCACTCCTTCCAGCTCTGCATCCCTAGCAGAAGCATAACTCCTTGCCTCAGTCTGTTCAGGCTCCTCTAACCAAGCCCCATGAATGAGGTGACTCATAAACAGTACAATGTATTTCTCACCGTTTTGAAGGCTGGTAAATACCGGATGAAAGCCCTGACAGATCCTGTGTGTGGTGAGGACCTGCTTTCTGGGTCATAGGCAGCACTCTGAGTTCTCCTATGGTGGAAGGGTCAAAGTGTCTCAGGTTTCTTTTATAAGGGCTCAAATCCCACTTTTTTATGGGGGAAGCAGATACTAGGGAGTTGAACCCTGGACCTCATGCATGCTTTTTTTTGCAAGTGCTCAACCACTGAGCTACATTCCCAATCCATTTTTTACTTTGTGTTTTGAGACTGAGTCCCCCTAAGGTACACAGGCTGCCTCTGACCTCAAACTTGCGATCCTCCTGACTCAACCTCCCAAGTCACTTGGATTAAAGGCATGTGCCACTGTACT
The DNA here is from genome assembly GCA_007922755.1 of Pedetes capensis. Classification (NCBI taxonomy): domain Eukaryota; kingdom Metazoa; phylum Chordata; class Mammalia; order Rodentia; family Pedetidae; genus Pedetes; species Pedetes capensis. The sequence goes on from VMDO01024143.1 coordinate 14,811, forward strand.
GGGCACTCAAATCCCGTTCTTGAGGCTCCTCCCTCATGACTTTGTCACCTCCCAGGTTCCCAACTGCTAGTAGCATCACCTTTGAGGTTAGGATTTCAACATATGAATTTTTTTTTGCACTTTTTTTATTGGAAATTTTTAATGTACAACTTCATGTGTTTCATTCTGACATGCATTTCATTGTGACATTTCCATATATGCATTTCATTGCACATTGCACAGATAAGTTCCCCCTTACCCTTTTATGCATTTCCTCCCCCCATCCCACCCCGCTACCAAAGGCCTCTCTTCCACTTGCATGTCTTTTTGTGGGAATATTTTGCTATATGTCCTTGGATTCCAATTATGTTTAAGGTGAAATTTTTTCTGTAATGATCTATCTTTTTACATTGTCAGTAATATTACATGAATTTTCTAGCCTATTTGTATTATTACCATTCTTTGCTATTATTGGTATTATTATAATTATTTCCCGAACTATTAAAGTTGGGCTGTTTACTTTGAAGTCACCCTCTCTCTCATTCCTCACTCCTCCTTGTTCCTCCTCTTCCTTCTATCTTCTCCCAGGATTTCTTCCTTTTGCTAGATCCCTACCTCCTTCTTTTGCACTCCCTAAATTGTCCCTTCTCCACTAAGTTGACTTTAGCTTTTTATTATGTTCCGATTTCTGTATAGGATTTTTTCCTTCTTTTAATTTTGATTCAGCTCCCACATATGAGTGAGAACATGTGGTATTTCTCTTCTGGGGCTTATGTTCATTCACTTAAAATAATGTTCTCCAATTCCATCCATATTGCTGCAAATGTCATTATTTCATTTTTTTGATTGCTGAGTAGTATTCCATTGTGTATATGTACCATTGTTTTTTTATCCATTCTTCTGTCGATGGGCACTTCAGTTGATTCCATATCCTTGCTATTACAAAAAGTGCTGCAGTGAACATGGTGATTCAGGTGTCTCTGTGGTATGATGACTCATCTCCCTTTGGGTATATTATAGCTAGGTCATATGGTAGATCTATTTTTAGTTTTTTAAGATACCTCCATATTGATTTCCAGAGTGGTTGGACTAATTTACAGCTCCACCAGCAGTGGAAGAGGGTTCCCTTTTCTCTGCAACCTCGCCAGCATTTGTTGTTATTTGTTTTATTGATCTTGGCCATTCTTACCGGTGTAAGATGGAATCTCAGAGTTGTTTTAATTTGCATTTCCCTAATAGCTAGGGATATTGAGCATTTTTTCATGTGTTTCATGGCTTTATGGGCCTCTTCATTTGAGAAATGTCTGTTCAGTTCCTTTGCCCATTAACACATGAATTTTGAGGGGACAGAAACATCAAGACCCAGCATTCCCCTGTGCTTTTGTACCTAATAATAAAAGCTAATATTTATTGCCTGATTATTATGTGCCTAACATAGTGCTTCCTATGAAATTTACATGATTAGTTCATTGAATGCTCATTATTACTTCCATTTCCTGGGTTGAGAAACCAAGACCCAGAGCCAGAAAGTTATTCTCCTGAGGTCTGGCAGCTGCTAAGTGGTAGGAACTGAATGCAAACCCAGGTAGTCTCCCTCCAGGGCAATGCTGTGATTCTCCACTGCTGCCTGTACTCCTTGGGGGCGGGGACAGTCCTTTTTCTTCCATATACTATTCCAGAGTCTGTCACATTGCCTCATGCAAAAGAGTTTTCTTTCGATGTTTGTTGAAGGAAAGAATTAACTGCCTTTCGCTTGACCCTGAAAGTCAAAGTGGGGTTTGGACACAGAGATGTGGGCAAGGATTTATCTGTTCCCATTTCATCCCGCCTTCCAGTCTCACACAAAGGAATTATATGTCACAACACGTGAGGAGAAAATCCCCAGACCCTTAAACATTCTCCTCCCTACACAGAACGAAGTCAGTTCACGACAGGAGGAAAGCAATGATAAATGACTTCTCGGCCAAGGGATGCTAGCTTGATTAGGGGGAAACACAGCCTATATTTCATATGATTTTCCCTAAACTTCAAACACAAGGACGGGAGGTTCAGACTGTCAACCTGGCTTCATGCTGTGTCTCTTTGCCTCCTCTCACTGTGATTAAGCAATCAACCCTGAAAGGGCAAAATCTATTAACTATGCTTCTCTGGATCCCACATTCCCTGGCACAAAGCTCTACAAATACCTGTTGAATGAAGGAATGAAAAAGATTAACTTCAACTGCTCCAGTGTCGCCATCCAAACAAACCATGTCAGAGTGACATTCTTCCTCTGAAGGCTCGAAAATTTTCAGATATATATAATTCAAAGGTTTGGCACCAAACTGTTTCAGAGATAAGTCAATTTTATCAAAGATGGATGAATGTCAGTTCTAAATCTTTAAACTTGATATATTCTCCCTCTGATTCTTCAGTCTGAAAGGCTGCTGGACTTGGGAAGTATAAAATCTAGGTTGGTATCTAAGTTTTTCCATTTATTAGCCACCAGACATTAATAAATAGGGATGATGATTTCACCAATACTGGTTGGTATACTGTGAAAATTGATGGAGTTGACTGTTGCAAAGGCACCTCAGTGATCAAAAAGTACTATAAAGACATCTTTATTCCTATTACATCATCCACACTTGGGCCACTACATTTAAATCTTATGCTCAATAGTTGAAATACTAACAGTAACAATTAATTTTTATTTAAGACTTCCAGGGTTCCCACCCCAAATCCCTATATGTTAAGTACTATTAATAGCCCTATTATATGAGAAAATACTGATACTCACCAAAGGTAAAAGGCTGGATTAAGTTCAGGTTGTTGTTATGCCATAGAGTCAGATCCAACTCATAGTGACCCTGAGTACAGCCAAGATGAAACACTACCCAAGACTGTGCCATGCACAAAATCTTTTTATGTTTGAGCCCATTGTTGGAGACATCATGTTTCTTCTCATTTTGAGTCATGCCACATCAGCAAAAGGTAGTCCCAGTTACTTTACTCCATTCCCGTTATTAAGGTTGATTCTACTTTGAGAAGGCAACTCTTCCCTAGTTTTTTCTTGAATCCCTTCCAACCTGGGGAGGTTCATTTTCCAGCACTATATCTGACAGTGTTTCTCTGCTATTCATAGGGTTTTAAATGGCTAGTTGTTTGGGGAGTGGACTGCTGGTCCTTCTCCCTAGTCTGTCTTAGTCTGGAAGCTCAGCTGAACCCTGTCCACCATGGGTGGCCCTGCTGGTATCCCATGGCATAGCTTTCAGCATCACAGCAACACACAAGCCCCCACAGCATGACAAGCTGACAGACTCATGACAGGATTAAGTTCATAGGGTTAGTAAATCACACAGTTTAGGTCCAGGCAGTCTGATTCCAGAGCTTTTATTAGTGAGTCTTGTAAATGTGAGGCAGATTTTCTTTTTTCAAGTGCAGTTATAAGAAATCTGGCTGGAGAGTGAAGTCATGAGACATTTGAAGGTTCGTGTGCTTGACTCTCACCTCCGCACAGTACCAGATGATCTCCTCTCTCTTATTGTTTCAACCCTCATCTGTGTGCTAGCACTACCTAAACACCTGTCTTCATGGCCTCTAGAGCCATCTAGCCATCCGACCATGCTGCCATCCACAAAGCAAATACCCACAGAGGGGCCCTAAGTCAGGCCTGAGCTATATATTCAATAGAGCCTAAGATAAAAAATGGGACCTGATCTCATGGAGTTTATACTGGGAGGAGAAAATCAATGGACAATCATTTCACATAGTGTTACATTGTATGGATGTGTCCTTCATTCAACCAGTCACCTATTAAATGGACATTTAGGTAGTTTTTGGTCTTTTGTAATTATATACAGTGTTGCAATGTATCTGTTTATATAAATCAGTATGCAAATATTAAAGTGAACCTGTAGAATAAAAGCTACAATGGAATTTCTGAGTCAAAAGCCAAGTGCATTTTAAATTTTGATAGAAATTCCCAAATTATACACTATAGAAATTATACCAAAGTGTGATCCCACCAAAAATATATGAAAATTGCTACTTTTCCACATCTTCTCTTTTATAAATGAGAACTGGACGTACCGCATACATGCTGCATAACCCTAGGCAGAACAGATTAACCTCTCTAATCCTCTGTTCACTCTGCAATTGGAACACAGAAAGGAAAGGACTGAAGAAGCACCTCAGAGGTTGAATCAGCCAGACCTAGTGCTCATTTGGCTGGAGTGGGAAAAGGTGAAGGGAACGTTAACCTCAAATTGCTCTGCCACTGAATAGATGATAATGTTACCAACTAAGCTCCGAAAGGCAGACTGGAAAGCAATTTTTAGAGGGAATGCAATAACTTTGATTTTTGACACACTGAATCCATGTACCTGTGCATCTGGAGAGACTGATAAGGTAGGCAGTAGGTAAAAAAGGAAAAAGACAAATGGTTTTTATTTGTTCCGCCCCCCCCTCCCACACACACACAGTGCTCTTGACACCACTCTAGAAGCAATACCGTTTCACCATAGCCAGGGATCTTTGGGACCAGACAATAGTGGGCAAAGAGATAGGATTTGATCATTTATGTTCCAAGCCTGAAAGCACAACAATTCTGCTAACAACTAGGGTTGCCTCTCCTCTCATTTACAATTATAAGCCCCTAAATGTTGTCTTTATTTCCCTTTCTTATTATTACTCAAGTGGTCAGATCCCCATAATGTTACTATTACTCAAATGCTCAGGCTCCCACCAGGCAACTCTTTAGAGGGTTTTAGATGACTTCAGGCCCATCTTCCTTCTGAGCCACAGAACAGTTGTATATAATGTTGCTTCCTATGCCACAAGTGCAAGCCCCCCTCTCTCTAAAACAGTTGTCCAAGGCCTCCAGGTGTTCTACTTATCCACTGCGGTGTAAGAAGCCACTCAAAGCTGAGCTGCACAAAACAATCTTGTCACTTATTTTTCTCACCAGCCAGCAGTTAGGAGACCATGCCTTGGGGACAAGCCATCTCTGCTCTGCTTTATGTAAGCAGGCATGCTGTGACGCTAGGGCTGGGACTGTCTGAAGGCTCATCCATTTGCCGAGACAGCAGTTGACGCAATACTAGTTCCTCACTGACACTCCACTGGGGCTACAGATTCCCATGTGACTACCTGGTTTTCTCAAACCATGCCTGGATTTCAAAAGTGAACACTCCAAGAGAGACAGCCTGGTGGAATAGTGTTGCCTCTTCCAACAGAGGCTTGAGGGTCCACCGAGTCACTTTTGCCACAGTCTATTTATTACAAGTATGTCACTAAGGTCAACCCATACCGAAGGGAAGGGAGTTAAATCCCATCTCTTGATGAGATGTAGGTGAAAGAATCTGCTGACTTGATTTATAAACCACCTCAACAGCACTTTTCTCAACCTGCAGAGGAGGATGAGTACCTCAGCTCTGGTAGTCAAATCTGGCTGCTTCAAAGAAAGCAAGGTTGTCTAACACTCTATAAACTCAACCACAGTCTCTAAGAACCACATGTGGAACTCCAGGAAGCTGGCTCTGCGCACCTGCTCTGCCCATGTGCTGACCCTCCCATCATGAGACCACCTCATGGTTGCTCCAATTTCCACTAATACCATATAGAACTTTCTTTCCCTTCCTGGTCTTTTCATATGGGTCATAAGTTCCAGGAGAATATTAAGTCTGTATTATACATATATCTGAGCATCCTTCACCATACATTAAATAGAACTATACCCATCAATCCTGGAACATAAAAAAGGAAGAAAGGAAATGTTTTCCATTATGGTCTCAGAATACCTGTCTCTTGGATACCCATTCTGATGGTTACTGTATGAACTACAAAATATACATACATATACCATGGGGATTACTCTGAAGAAGACGGTCAATATCATACTCTCAAATATCTGGAAAGTCCTTAAAGATCATCTAGGCTGCAACAATTCTATTTCTCCTGGAATTTCCCATGAGAAAAGTCCACCTAAGTGTGAATTTCCATAAGCCCCAATCTGGGTTTTCCCAAGTCCAAATCCAGAGATCCCTTCAATGAAGAGTCTCAAATCCAGAGAGAAGTACAGACATGCCCAAGATTAGGATGTGAGCATCCTGATTCTCAATTCAGTAGTCTGCTCAAAAATTTAAGAGAAAATTCTTTCCTAGGTTTGAGGTTAGACTCCTTGTACCACCAACGTGGAATTTCAGGCTATCTTTTGTCTTCATTTTCTGACTCTCAGGCCTGAATTCAAATAAGTGGGAAAGAATGAAAAAGAAAAAATAGAAAGAGGGAGTTCTGATAATACAACACCTTGCCACATGAAAAGGTCAAATGGTGTTCTGTTTCAGTCTGTAATAGGCTGCAATTTGAACAGACCCAGCCATGAAATACCAGGCAATTTTCTGACCTTTTAAACTGTGGCTGCAAGTGCTTTGATTTTTGGGGCAGTCTATATCTATATTTGAAACTAACTAAAAAGAAACAAAATAGTGTTTTTAGGTACTCTATTCCCATGACATAAAATATCACCTGCAGGCATGTATGCTGGACATGGGTGGTTGCTGTATTTTTATTGGTATTATTTTTTTCTCATTTGTTTCATTTTGTTTTAGCTATTGAGTATCTGTCCTTTCTAAAACTATGGGTATCTTATCTTAGGAACCTTGCTGGAAGAGAGAGTTCACCTCCAATATAAGCAAAGAAAGCAATACTCTCATGCCCCAACTCCTTGTCACTAAAGCACAAGACCTGGGTTTGATCAACCAGATGTCACACTGTCTGAGTAAGGACCTAGGAATGCTAATAAGCAGAGGCAAAGAAGACTATTCTGGAAGTGAGAGCAGCAATGGAAGCAGAATCTTTCAATTCGCAAACACAGCAAAGTCAGGGATAGCATCCTCTGTCCAGTGCCAGCCACAGCATCTGGCATTCCACAGTACAGCCGGTGGCGGCTCCATAGATTGGTGCTGCGCATGACCTTAGCTGTAGCAGTGGTTGGTGTCTGCTTTCCCTTGTTTCTGTCCATATCCTGAGCCTGGATCTCCACCTGTCCCAGAAATTGTGGAAGCATATCAATATCACTTTAATAAAATTTCTTCTTGTTTAAGTTAGCCAGAGGAAGTTTCTTTTGTTTGCAGGTAAGGACCTAAATATATCAAGGAATTTTTAAAATGTAATAGAAATATGGGATATGGTGGAGATAGAATTTCCTAATGGAAAATTTAACTTATAGTTATTATATGTAAAGGAGTCAATACACCTTCTTATGTCATATTTTTACAATTTGTAAGGCAGTACCAACATGTAGATTGATTTCCCACTTATATCCAGATTGTCCTCCAGAGATCTTTATTTCTGTCAGAGATACCATCAATCGCCTCATCACTCAAGCTTGAAAACCCACAGTTATTTTCATCTCTTACTTCTTCCGCATATCCATTAACCAGATACTTACTATTTTCCTTTATAATGACCTCTCAGGTCTCTTCCTACCTCTATACTCCTGGTGGCCAAACTTAATGCAGGAACTTATCACTTCCTACATAAGCAACTTCTATTATCCTTTAACTAGACTACTTGTCTCCAGTGTATCCTGTGCCAAATTAATCTTCCTGAGACTGCAACTCATTAACCTTCAGATCAAAACTTTCAATGTTTGACTATTGCCTACATGATAAAACCCAAACTACTCAGCATGACATATGAGACCTCTCATGATTTGATGCCTTCCCATCTTTTCAACTTAACTACTACAAGCTTTTGTATACTCACTATAATAGTATTGGATCAAGGAACATATTTTTAAATACAACATACTGACTTTTTAAAAAACAGGAAATAAAGAGACGTAATGCATGGTTAAGTAATGAATATAGTAACTGAAAATTTACCAAAAATCTTATGATATTTTTATACCTTTAACATTATGATAGTCAATATTAAAAATAATTATCATGTACAAAATGCTTATTGTGTGCCACACTATATTCCAAATGTCCTATTACTGTTGTCTATGTAAACATTACAGTAACTTCTTAAGGTAGGAGCTATAGTCCCATTTTTATGTAGGAAAACTGGAGTACTGAGGGGCTAAGAAATGTATTCAAAATAATTCAGCCAATAAATGCAGAGTCAAAATTCAACTGCCAAGAAGTCAGTTCTTAAATAAGGGGAATATTTTCTTAAAAGTAAATTACTGCAAAAAAAAAGTAAATTATTGCAAAGGTAAATCAACCACATAAATGCGTAAGTTATTTGTGGTGTACGTTTTAAATCACTTGTGGAAGGAAAAATATTGCTAGCATCAATTTCTTACTTGAACCTTGCTAGCATCTTGTAGCATACCAGTGTTCTATATGAACCTTGTCCCACCCCACAATAATTCAGAAAGCTTTAAAAATAAGCTTTCCAAGAATCCTATTCTAATAGGTCTGGCATGGCATTCACTAACATGCATTTTTATTAAGCATCTGAGTGCTGCTGATATAGGTGATTCCAGTGGTCCCTGAATCTAGCTTTGAGAAACCCTGAGATGAGTAATCAGTGTGTGCGGGCTTGGTCATGAGATCTGGGTTCTGTTTCATCTGGCTCTGCCACTCACTGTTGTGTGACCTGAGTACTCATTTTCCTGACCCTCAGCCATATCATATTCTAGTGAAGGAGGATGGAGTGGATGATCTAATCTGCCACTACATGTCACCTCACCAACATGCTGCTCCAGGGAGACCAAACCATTTCTCTCACATGCTTACACTGCTCCCTTGGTAGTGTGCGCCTGAAGCTCTGTGCTGGGAAGGATTCCAAGGTACTGTTTCAGAACAGGTAGAAAACTAAGGCAATTATTTAAAGATGTGTATCTTACATATGTGAAGGGGAGCAGGAATAAGTGCTCAGGGTATTTGATGATCTCAGCATAGTCACACAGATCCCTTATACCTCATTCAAACCGACCATACCTTAACACATACAGCTCTTTTCATCTTACCAAAATTATCCCTCAGCTTGCCCTTCAAAGTCTCGATAAATATTTTCTCATCACCTCTTTCCATCCTCAATTTTTATCTTTCTAGTAATTGCTTCATTATTCCTTATAACATGAATAGCTGCTTATCTGCCACTCACTCTTCTTCAAAAGAAAGGACACTGAACTGTTGTGAAACCTTAATGAAATGACAAATCTAAAATTCCTATCATATGGCAGAAGTACAATTATTACTTGTTGCAATCCATTGAGCTCTACCATCCTGGACTTCCAGGGTAAACATTACTAGACATTGCTGATGAGCCCAACAAAGACCTCAAGAGGAAGTTGGAACTCAGCACCTTGCACAGATCAGGAGGCATCACAGCTTTCCTGCTGTAGCTTTGCACAGCCTACAATATTTTCCAGCATCATCTCTCTGTAAGAATCACTTTAAAGTTATCCCTAAGGGCTCTTTCCTTGTAATTATATGTGTTCCCAATCTCTAGGAAGAGGACCATCCTTATCTACTCAAAACCTTTGATGTCCTCATCTAACTCCCTGAGTCCTGGCTGTGGGTCCAACCACTTGATTGTGATCCTGCCTCCCCACCTTACCAGCTATGTGACATTAGGCACATTATGCAGTATCTTAGTATCTCAGTTACCTTCTCAATGATATAAAAATACACTTCCTACTTCATGGAGTTTCAGTGAAGACAAGAAGATTTTTACCTATAGTGCTTAGAATAGCCTTGCTATACAATTCTTGTTGTTAAGGTGCCATCAAGTCGTGTCTGAATCATACCGACCTTCATAGGGTTTTCAATGGCTGATTGTTTCGGAATTGCCTTGGGAGTGGATTGCCACGTCCTTCTCCCATTTTTGCAGTACTGGAAATAGAACTCAGAACCTCAAAGACTGCACAGCGGCACTCTACCAACTGAGTTAAATCCCAGCCCCTTGCTATATACTAGTACTCAGTGAATGAAAGCTGCTAGCTGTTAGTGGCTACCACAAGGCCACTATTTCTATCCCAGCCATAGACACATGTATCCTCAGGAAAGATCTCTTATTTCCTCAACTGTAGAACAAGGGAGTTGGAACAGAGTAGATATTCCTAAAGTAGGATCCAAAAAACCTGTAATATTATTTCTTATATCCCAATTAATTTTCCCCTCTTTTATTCCTATTTCTTAATTCAATTATCCTTGCATGCTGTCAGTAGTTGGAGGTTGCAGAGTCTGGAGATCCTGGACATCACAACTCCAGCCCTTCCACTCAGGTTCCTTGACTGGACTGTCCTGAACTTCTATGACCCAAAGAAAAGCCTAAGGATTTCATTATGCCTCAACCCCTAGTTTTTTGAGCCTTCCTTAGGCCTAACTGCAATACCAACACTCATTCAGGAATAAGAGGCCCTCAGGAAGTGAGCAGAGTTCTGACACACCAGCATTTCCAGGCCATGACCCTGTTCTTTCTAGCCATCAGGAATTACCATGGTGTCTGTAGCTGTTCATTTCAATAACCCTAGATTGTGACTTCAAGCATTTAGACAGCATCCGTATTTCAGTTTTCTGTTGCACCTGTCTCATGGAGTGCTCCCAAAACAATCCATTGTCTCTGCATCCTCCATGTGGACTAGCTTATGGGTTTTCCCTTCAATCCCCAGCATTTTTGCCCAAGTGCTTTTAGAAGTGTTATGAACCCAAATAGGTTCTTTGGCCAATTGCAGTTTCTTACATGAGACCACGACTTTAAATCTCAAAATCACAGTATACGCTGTTATTAATAGCAGGGGATTTCAGGTCAACAAAATACTCCAGTAGACTGCTAGAAATTCAAGTTTATCATCCTCCAGGGTGTGAAATTAAAAGCAAAATATCCTAAAAGCCTAAGCATTTCTGTTTCCTTTGAACTAGAGTTTTAACTCCTCTATCTCTTCCATTAGCTCTAATGTCCCTGCCCTTAAGGTCCAGGAGCAATGTTTTGAGGGCTCCTTGGGAAATGACTATATGTTATTCAACTATTTAGCATTAGTGTGAGTATATAATATGTACTTGTGGTAGAACTGATTATTGTTCAGTGATATTCATTCCCTCCTCATAGGATGAATCCAAATCCATGTTTCGCTGGTGCTGGAATTATTTGTGTGTGTGTTTTGGCCCATGGGATGTCAGCAAATGCAATACAACAAAAGTGGAAAATGCACTCCTGCAGTTAGACCTGCTCTCAAGGACCTCAGCCACAATCATGAAAAGAAAATTTCTAGGCTAGCTCACTGGTCACAAAAAGAGGGGAAACGTGGTAGGCAGAGCTCAACAGCTCCTGCTGGGCCTGGCTTAGGTCAGACAACTCCCTGTCAACTCAACGCATGAGCTAAATCAAAGCCTGTGGTTGCATGTCATTGTGATTTCAAAGTCACTCATTACAGCATGTGTGGCAGTACCAAACAGATCTCTCGATCAAGGAGTGAATACATGAACAAGCATTAGGACTGCAGGATCACCATAGACCAATTCCTTAGCTCCTAGAGAGTGTCAAGAGAAAAACCAGGTCATTCACCCCTACAGAAGGTTTCTAATACCTGTTTCTCCTCCACCTGGAGATAATGGTATAAGTGCACATGGAAACATAAGAAAAGTTGATAGACAGAGCTTACAATTTGTTATTATTTACAACTAGGTTAAGTAAAGGACGTTTTCTGGTTTTGTTCTATATTGTCTTCCCTTCCTTCACCTTGTCTCCACTTCACAGATGAGAAATCTATCCCTTTTGAGAAGGACGGAACTGTCCTAAAGTCATGCTGTGCTGGGGGAGAAATCTAATCTCTTCTGTAATAAAATGCTTTAGAATTTATAAGAATCAAGAATTCCCAACAAGCATATAATTGAACTTGTTTTTACTGCTGTGCTAGAACTGGACTGAAAATTAAAAATTCATTACCTAGTGCAGTTTACAGAAGCTATGTTTCAGCTCCTTGGAAAAGGTTCCCAATTCACTCAATTTAGCAAACATAATAACAAAACATTACCCAACCAGGTCAGATCCCTTGTACCCTTCAGCACAGAGTTCTCTGACAGCTGAATAGGCAAAGTCGCCCTTGATGCAAACTCAGGTTGCAAGCAAAAGACCCCTGTTTGCCCTTAATAAATCATCCTGGATCTGCCATTCGAGTAAGCTTCTGATAGAAGTAACTGGTACCAGATTTGCCCTATGCCACAGAAGGCCATAAAAATAAACAAATAGAGAAAGATTGTTGTTGTTGTTGTTGCTGTCGTCGTCGTTAGGTACCACGTGGTCAGTGTTCAACTCATAGAGACCCTATGCACAACAGATGAAACAGTATTGTTAGTGCTTCTCTCCTATTCATAGGGTTTTCTATGGTGGATGGATTTTTGGGAGTGGGTTGCTGGGTCCTTCTCCCAAGCCTACAGCTTGGTGTTCCCAGGTGGTCTCCCATCCAATACTAACCAGGCCCGATCCTGCTTAGCTTCCAAGATCTGATGGGATCAGATGCCACATTGCTACAGCATAGAGGAAGGTAATTTTCATATATTGCAATCTGCCTGGGGATGATTTCCTAAAATCCAAAGAGCTGAAGTAGCAGAATAGGAGGGTCCTGCTGAGCTGAAGTGGCAAAGATCAAAGTTCAGGGTAGCTGAAGCAGCAAAAACTGTTGACAGGGCACTGGAGTAAAGAAAATTCTAAAAGAAGGGCACAGAGAAGTTTGCATTGGGGTTCCCCAAAAGCCCTACTCCAAGGTGCAGCCCACATGTGCAGGATGAGACTGCGTGAGACTTACCAGAGAACAGCAAGTATGAGCTTGAGAATTAACCAGAGATGCTAGAGATCAACTAGTGCTGGAGAGCAGTGGAAGTCTAACCAAATGTGGATGAAAAAGCTTAATTGACACCTCATCAAATCCTCACTTGCACACCAGAGAGTTTCTTCTAAGCTAAAATAGACCTAATCCAGACCCAGCCTAACAAAGCCTTAAACTAAGTCCTCACAAGAAATACAGAGGAACATCTTAGAAGCTGGGCCACAACAAAGTAGAGAAGCCTGGAAACCACTTTGGGCTTTGACAAAGATGGGACAAAAATTATAAGACAAAGCCTACACATTCCATAATTTAACTGTATACTACACAAAATAAATCACCTTCAAACAAAGGTCACAGAAGCCAGTGTCTTTAAAGTACATTAATGACCTATACACAATAAAATATTACCAGATGTAAAAAAAAAAAAAAAAAAAAAAAAAAAAAAAAAAAAAAAAAAAAAAAAAAAAAAAAAAAAAAAAAAAAAAAAAAAAAAAAAAAAAAAACAGGAAAATATAGCCATAGTGAAAAAAACCTAGCCAAGAGAAATTGACACTTAAATATTTACTCAATAGAAATGAAAACTTACACAAAAATGCAAATGCTTAAAGCAGCTTTGGGCATAATCACCAAAACTGAAAACACCTCAAATATCCTTCAATGGAGAAATAGTAGATAATCTTGAATAGATAAGCAAATTGTTGCTAATCTATACAATGGAATGCCACCCAGCAATAAAAAGAAATCAACTATTGGGCATTTAAAACGGCAGAGGCATTAGGCTGAGAAAGTTGCGAGCTGTATGCTTCCACTTATATCACATTTAGGAAAAGGCAAAATTATAGCTACAGAGAACAGAGCAGTGTTGTCAAAGTCCAGGAGTGGGAAGGGTTTAACCACAAAGGGGTATGATAAGAGTTTCTTGGGTTGATGGAATTGTTCTATATCCTGATTGCAGGGTGGTTACACAAATTTATGAAAGTCTTAAAACACATGGAACATCAAAAAAACAAATTTTAAATAAAGCTTAAAGTTTGAAAGGGGATATTCTAAACATAGTAATTCTAATAAATTTAATATCAGAAAAGTATTATACTTCTGAACCAATCAAAGATGGGCAAAAGGATATAAACAGACAATTCACAGAAAACACAAATTGCTATTAAACATATGAAGAGATATTCAACCTCCCTTTTCACTCACTGGATTGGCAAATGTCAAAGATTTTTAGAATATATCACATTGGTAAATATATTACGTTGCTGGTAGAAGGTAAATTGGTCTAATTAAACGGAGTGAAAAAATAGCAAGATCCATCAAAATGTTTAAAACATGAATGTGCTATTTCACCGAGCAAATCCATTTCTGGAAACTGTCCTACAGATATATTTTCACATGTGTCAATGACCTAGGGACCAAGTAATTTATTGAAGCCTGTTTTTATTAGCACAAGGTGAGGGAGAACCTAAAAGTCCACTGGTACCTGACTGGTTAAATAAAGTATGGTATATACATACAGTGGAATACAATACATCCCTGACCATGAAAGGGAAAGGTTTCAAGTTATGAAATGAAAGCTTATTAAGGACTATTCAGTGGAAAATTCAAAGTAAAAAATACTCTGAGGTAAACCATGTAAAATAAAAATAGAAAAGGGATTCATAAGATGTTGTAAATGGAATAAAACATCTTCAGAAAGATACACAAGAAACTAGTTAAATTGCCTGCCTCTGGAGAGAGGTCCCTTTGGCTGGGGAGTGAGGGGCAGGAGAAAAATGTTTCAGTCTTTACCTTTTGTTCCCTCAAAATTTTGATCCATGTGACTAAATAACATATTTCTAAATAAAACTTTAACCCACCCACAACCTTTTGGGGAGCTATGTGCTTTGACCTAGATTATTTGAAATCAATCCTTTACTTACTGAAAGTGTTCAATATATTACAGCAACATGTCCCACAGGACAGGGACCAAGCTAAGACTACTCCTACCAGCTGTATCTCTCCTTGTAAGGTTATGGCTCCAGTGCTGGACTCACAGCCAAAAAAGAATAACCAAGTGCAAAGAAATCCTTTTACACCAAAGGCACACATGCATTGCCTACTTTTTACTCATAGTTTGGCATTGTACAAAGGCTTGGTTTCCCATGTTTAAAATCAATCCATGGAAGGTTAATCATTCCTTTTAATGAAAGGCACTTTTTAATAACGGACACCTTAGAAGTCTAGTGGGAAGGATTTAGTATGCACTCCTAAATTTTACCCCAAAACATGTACTCTTGGCTGAAACCTAAAATTCTTAGAATCATAGTAATAACAAGAATTGTTGTTGTTGTTGTTGTTGTTAGGTGCCATCGAGTCGAGTCCGACTCATAGTGACCTTATGTACAGCAGATCGAAACACTTGCCGATTCTGTGCCAGGCAAACAATCTTATTTATGTTTAAGCCCATTGTTGCAGACACTGTGTCAATCCATCTGGTGGAGGGCTTTCCTCTTTTGCGTTGACCTGCCACTCTTCCAAACATGATGTCCTTCTCCAGGGATTGTTCTCTCCTGACTACATGTCCAAAATATGTAAGACGCAGCTTGGCCATTTTTGCTTCCAAGGAGCACTCTGGTTGTACTTCTTCTAGGACAGATTTGTTGGTTCTTTTGGCAGTCCATGGTATATTCAATAGACATCTCCAGCACCACAATTCAAAAGCATCAATTCTTTTTCTGTCTTCCTTGTTCAATGTCCAGCTTTCACAACCATATGATGCCACTGAAAATACCATGGCATGAGTCAGACGCAC